>CM051022.1:10798968-10811468 GCA_027704905.1 Muraenolepis orangiensis | reverse complement strand
GGAGGAGAGAACGAGGCGCAGGAGCTGTTGGGGCCGGAGACGGAGGAGGATCGTCTGCCCAACCCGCTGAAGAAGAAGAAGCAACGGAAGTTTGAGATCATCCGGCTGAGTTAGAGAGCAGGGGGCAAGCTAGGGTCGGGAACCGAATGGATCTATCGGGACGGACGGACGGACGGACGGACGGACGGACGGACGGAACGCTTGCATTGTGTGGGAAGAGAGATCACAATCGCAATGGAGTGGGGAGAGGAGTCGGGCGTTGCATGGCGTGGACTGGTGTTTGAGAACGGAAAGAGTGAACAGAGGAACAGGCATTTGGGATCTTGGGGTTCTAAGGAGGGTCTGAGGGTAGGGGGAGGATCTTGATACGCCTGTTGAAGAACGGAAAGACAGTGGTGGGTTTTTTTTTTTTTTTGCGATTTTTGTTCATCTTATTTACATTTGTCAGGTAGTCCCGGCCCTTTTGACAGCATTCTAAATCAGGAGCGCTTTAGAAAGTGGTTTACAAAACGGGGAAGGGGGGGGGGGGTAAACACAGGTCTATATATATTCAGTCGGACGTTTGAAACATAGAAATGATTAGCTGTTTTTGATGATTTTCACGAAACATCCCCACCCCCATTGAGTCTGTATCAGATCAAACCTTTTTTTTCTCGTCCAGCAATCTAATTAGACTGTTACAGTGATCTTAATGTTCAGCCTGGATATACTTTTTTAGTTTTTAGATGCCTCTGTGTTTTTTCTTTAACTAAATAATGATTTTTAATATGATTTTTTTTTTCTTTTCTTTACTGGGAATAAAGTTGGGTGCCATTTTTTTTTTGCTGAAGCTTTTGTCTTTGTTTGAAGAGCTAATGCACGCACGCACGCACGCACACACACACACACACACACACACACACACACACACACACACACACACACACACACACACACACACACACACACACACACACACTTACATTCACAGACTGACTGACAGACAGACAGACAGTCAGACACACACACACACACACACATGGACTCAAGAGCACAAACAGATGTGTACACACAAACACACACACACACCCACACACACATAATTACATGGCCATCAATTAAAGAGCAAACATGACAGAAAACAGATGCATTGTGTCATACACTGACTCACAAATGGATAGAGACCAGCTGTCTCTGTCTGTGTGTGTGATAGGTGTGTGTGTGTGTGTGTGTGTGTGTGTGTGTGTGTGTGTGTGTGTGTGTGTGTGTGTGTGTGTGTGTGTGTGTGTGTGATAGGTGTGTGTGTGTGTGTGTGTGTGTGTGTGTGTGTGTGTGTGTGTGCGTGTGTGTTAGTGTGTGTGTCTAAGTGTGTGTGTGTTATGTGTATGTGCGCACACGTGCGTGTTTGTTCGCGTATGTGTGCTGTCTTGCATACGACTGATTGCTTATATTAGGGTCCTATATGGAACCCGAAACATCACACACAAAGGTCAGTGAAAAGGTCACAAGCTGACAGCTCCCTCTGTGCGTACCGTCTAAATACATGTTAAAAGGCCTACATCTCCCTCTAGTGGCCAAAGTGGTGTGGTGCAGAGTCCAATTACATTATAGGGAATGGTTCATGATTATCCAATGAATGTCCGCTATGTCACATGTCTGAACCGCGTAACCATTTCACCGCATTATACAAAAGGTCTGGCGAGAATCCACAATAACAAACTGATTCCTTTAGGAACAAGTTTAAGACAAGTGGTCTTTATTGGTAGAATTGTAAAAAAACAACTGTAAAAACACTGACATCCTCCACATAAATATATCAACATTTCGACAACTTGGTGGCCGAATTTTGGGTCCGACAAGCTTTAGCCTTCATAGTTTCAAAGTGTTTTTCCTCGAATATTTTACCTGCTGCGGTGGCACTACGTTTTGACAGCACATCTGGCAACATATGTATGATAAGTCTAGGCTTATTTTTATTTTGTTATTATTATTATATAATTATTATTATTATGTATTTGTTTCTGGTGGAAACCCATAGGTCACGAAACCATTTTATAGATCATCTTTCAGTTTGGGTGGACTGCTTTACACATTTTACACATACAAACACATTATTTGGTAGTCTCGTGACCATCCCGGATCTCGCGAGTTCACACATCTGGACGGTCTCACGATACACTTTTTATTTGGTAGTCTCGCGAGTTCACATATCTGGACGCTTTCACGTTGCTATTTATTTGGCACTTATTTATTATAAAACGATGCACAGCCAAAAAATTGTCCCATACCTGTAATATCGCTATATTTTGAATACTTTATGCTGGAAAAGGGCGTCTATGTAACTTTGGTTCATGGGTGCTGGAAGGCTATACATAATAATAATAATAATAATAATAATAATATCCGTCGTCTTCCTCCATATCGTCTTTTGTCTTTTTGTTCCTTCCCCAAAGGGAGTTAAACTCCAGATCTGTGTCTTTGATCCATTGTTTGTTCCGGGGGTTTTTTTCGCGTCCTTTTTCCCGTGTGTCTCAATCAACAGCACGACTTTTTCTCCGGTGCCGGTGGGGAGGAGTACGTGCCGTTAACCGGACGAGAGTCGGACCCGAGCTGCACACGCAGCTGCTCGCCGTTCGCTATCGCCCCCTGCTGGACACTCATTCCATTGCGCGAAAGCAGCTCCCTGGCCATCATCATGAAGGCGCTCTCCACGTTTTGGCTGTCCTATAAACACACACACACACACACACACACACACACACACACACACACACACACACACACACACACACACACACACACACACACACACACACACACACACACACACACACACACACACACACACACACACACACACACACACACACATCAATGATGATGAATCAGTGAAAGTGAAAGTCTCATCAGTCAAAGAGAGAGAGAGAGAGAGAGAGAGAGAGAGAGGGGGGGGGAAGAGAGAGAGAGAGAGAGGTGTGTGTGTGTGTGTGTGTGTGTGTGTGTGTGTGTGTGTGTGTGTGTGTGTGTGTGTGTGTGTGTGTGTGTGTGTGTGTGTGTGTGTGTGTGTGTGTGTGTGTGTGTGTGTGCGCGCGTGTGCGCGCGCGTGTGTGTGTGTGTCCACTACTTCACACCTTGGCAGATGTCTCCAGGGCTGCCAGCATCCCTTTCTCGTTGGCCAGAGAGCAGGCCCTCTCGAACTCCACCTGCCTCTTGGACTCCATGTCACACTTGTTGCCTGAATACAAACAAAGAGACCACAAATCCAGTTTTAGCCAGCTCTCCTGCTTTTGAAGTACCATGTCATGTTATGGCTTGGTGCCTTGGTCTCTGTCTCTATGAATAGTTTTTTAAATCAATTTATGTTGCCCTATTTGTCCCTTGTCTCTTTCGCTAATGAAATATGCTTTTGATTTGAACCAAACAGCATATTACACTGTGAACCCAAACTTTATACCGACTTTTAAAAACATTTTTATGATCGGAGTCGAAAACCCTGCTTCTTCTGTCGAAAAGCCAGCTTTTAGCTTAGGTCTTCTGCTACGGTCTCCTGCTAGAAGCCGAAACTGGAAATAGGAATGTTCAAGCTAATTGTATTCCAATATAGTCACACATATGAACTCATACACCCATTCATGTATTTACTCTGTACAAACAACCAGAGACAAAATCAGGGAACAGAGTTCAGATCTAATGTTTGCCGAACACACAAGTCAGCCTCTGAGAAACCAACCCTCACTAACTGACCCCAACTAACCCTCAGCCTGTTCTGTTCGATCATTACATGACACCTGAAAAAGGCTTTTAAAATCCTGGCAAAGGGAAACCCCAGGTGTTGCAGCAGCACAATAAAGTTTACAGAGCAGTAAAAGTCAAACAGGAGAAGATTAAAGTCTAATAAAATAAAACACAATAAAATGCAGGTGTATTGTCCATACGACTCGCGGCAAATTAGATTCTGGGTTAAGAGCCCAAATGTCTGCAGTCTTGCCTGTAGGCATCCTGGAGCAAAATGCTCCAATCCCATGTGTCCTAAATGTGTATCTAAAGTGCATATATATATATATATATATATATGCTCCATAATGATGTATCTAAAGAGGGTGATGTATCTAAAGAGGGTGATGTATCTAAGTCAGCATATATATATATATATATATATAACATATATATATGCTCCATAATGATGTATCTAAAGATACAAGTGGAAACCACTTTAGATAAAGGCATCTAAAGGCAGACTTTGCAGTATATAGTAACATCGTAGGAGCTGTGGTGATACCGTCTGTGGAGTCGTGTCAGGACCCACCGATGAGGACCAGGACTATGTTGGTAGCTCCGTACAGCTCCACCTCCTGGACCCAGTGTTTGACCGAGTCGAAGGTCTCCCGCCGGGTGATGTCGTAGGCGATAATGGCGCCGTGGGCACTGCGGTAGTAGCTCTGGGTGATGGTGCGAAACCGCTCCTGGCCAGCCGTGTCCCACACCTGCATCTGTTGTTACGGACGGACACACACACACACACACACACACACGCACAAAACAACACACATAACGACACACACAAACAAATACACACATACACACACACACACACACAAAACAACACACACTTTTCAGCCAGTTGTCACGTAGCTGTAATATAGGTATGAGTCATATAATATGATCTTCTCAGATGGCATTTACTTACTGCACTAGCAACCTTTTATTCATGAATAATATACAGTATGCTTTCCTTCCATCTCTACTATCTGACCTACTGGAGGAAGGAAGTTGATTATGTCTGTCTCCCATGAGAGATAAACCCTAACCTAACTTGTCAAGCCATGTGACCTTGTTAGCCAGCAGGCTACTACGGCAACCAGCTAATCAGGGCTCTGGAAACCATCATGTGTGTGTGTGTGTGTGAGAGACCCTACTATAAGCTAATGAGTAATTCTGTAGATAATACTAGAGAGAGAGAGAGAGCGAGAGAGAGAGAGAGAGCGAGAGAGAGAGAGCGAGAGAGAGAGAGAGAGAGAGAGAGAGAGAGAGAGAAATAAAGGTGTGTAGTGTCAGTGATCCGGAGAGAGAGATAGGACACACACTCAAAACCAGTTGACCTATAAAAGTAACAACCCTGCTGCACGGGGGGAAACCAACACGGCAGAAACGTGCACGTTGGCCCAATTAGACTTTTGATTTGCGTCAGCTAAACGTCTGAGCGTTTTTACACACCCTTGTGCTGTGTGACGATGAGAACCAGATCATTCCAGGTTGCTTTTTTTTTCCCCCCTAGAGACAATAGCTGCACAACCCGAAGAACAGGTCCCGCGTACGGGCGTTGTTACGCATAACTTGTTTTTTGCTTTGTGTGTGTCCTTGAATGGAACTTAACTGAACTGACGGTGGCATTGACTGTCTGTCTGTCTGCCTGTCTGTCTTTTTTAAACTTATTTTATTCTATTCTGTTTTTATCTTATCTTATTTTTTATAAGATAAGATAAGATATTCATGTCTGTCGTCGGGTATTGCACATAAGATTTTCACTCACTGCTTTATACTTGTGTAAACTGTGAAGTGACAATAAACTTGACCTGACTTGACTTGCTATTCAGCGTGTTATGGTTGTTGTCTAGTTTTGCAATGTTATGCCGTTACACACATTCAACTGAATGGAAATCCCCTAGAAGAATGACAACAGCACAGTCAGGTGTGTGTGTGTGTGTGTGTGTGTGTGTGGTGTGTGTGTGTGTGTGTGTGTGTGTGTGTGTGTGCCTCTATTTGCCAACCCGTGTCCAAGTAATGCAAACCGATAGCCCCGGAAACCCTGATTATGATCTGTGTCTTTCTCCTACAAGGCAGACACACTACAAGGTCATAAAGAGCCTGTTTCTGTGCCACCAAATGAGGAAGTCGTATACGCACCCAAACTGTGTGTCAACACCGTCTCACAGTGAATCAGGGGGTTTGATGTCTGAATTGAATTGCAATGTTTACCATCAGAAGTAAGACAGTAGAGAGTATAAAGTTCTGGCCTCTCTCTGGGTGAACCCACCTTGACCCTCTTGCCCTCGATGTCCAGGGTGCGAACGGTGAAGTCCACGCCGATTGTGTTCTGCTGCCTCTCGGAGAACAGGCCGGACTTGAAGCTCTGGACCACGCAGGTCTTCCCCACGTTGGAGTCCCCGATGAGGATGAGCTTGAACAGGAAGTCGAAGGAGTCGTCCTGGTCCTTGTCCTGGACCGCTGCCGCCACCACCGCCGCCGCCGCCGCCGAGCTCTGCATGATGTGAGAGCGAGCGAGGCGCTGGGCTGGGCTGAGGATAACCCCCCGTCGACCCGAACCCCCCGAAGAAGAGTTGTTCCTCCTCCGAGAAGATACAATGGTAGTGTCGTGGTTCGACACAGAACTGGAAAAACACGTCTTGTTTTGCTTTGGGGGTCCAGTGCTATGAACTGACTTGGTGGTTGTTGCTGGACGTTCAGAACAGGCGAGCTCAAGAAACTCCAATGCAAGGTCCTCCTTCTTAGGTCGTTGCACGTAGCTCCTTCTTCTTCTTCTTATTCAAAAACCCCACGGAAGCAGCTAACAGACCCACCAAGCAGGATTAACAGCACCCTGGGGGGAGGCCTCACAGATTGGTGAACACCTACAGACCAGACCAGGAAGTCCCCCCTCTTCCCATGTAAAAAACACACCAAATCAACCTGTTCCCTTCCTATACCAACGACGGTACCCCTGTGACAGGCCTCTGGTCCAGTTGTCAGTGGAGTTCTCCAGTGTTGCATGACATGGTTTCCACGTCCAGTGGTGGTTAGGGTTACTTCAGGATATCTTCTTGTGTCTTTTGTCACCGCGGTTTCCTTCTCACTCTCATCAAGTTTCCTGTGTGCATGCACTCTCTCTCTCTCTCTCTCTCTCTCTCTCTCTCTCTCTCTCTCTCTCTCTCTCTCTCTCCTCTCTCTCTCTCTCTCTCTCTCTCTCTCTCTCTCTCTCTCTCTCTCTCTCTCTCTCTCTCTCTCTCTCTCTCTCTCTCTCTCTCTCAGACTCGCTCTCTCTCTCCCTCTGACTCCGCCCACCAAGAACTTGTTCTACTGCACCTGTGGTAACAATGCAGGGCCTCATTACTAGCACAAGGATGTTGAACTGGCATTGCCCCAGAACAAGGGAATTCTGGGAAACGGTGTTCTTTTTCATTGAGTTGTGAAACAACACTAAACTATAAAATACTGTACACAAAAAAAGAACAATAAAAGTGACTGATGGATGACATGTATGATATGTGTTTAAAAAGTTTAAAATAAAAAATATTTTTAAAACCATTTTAAAGGTCCGGTACTGCGGCAGCATCATCAATACAGTGCAGTGCAGGGCTGTAAGTGAGTCTAGAAAGTCCAGAAGTATGATAGAGTATAATAGTGTAATGTAATATTTGTTTTAAAAAAAACAACACATCTAAAAACACATCTTTTTAGAATAATAATAATAATACATTTTTAAAAAACCCACTGGTTGCCATGCCGGCGTAAACGTCGCTGCTTTTATTCTGTTGTTTTATTTAAATAATTGTTTTACTCTGTAGCACTTTGAGTTTTGCCCACGCAAATTAAAAGTGCGCTTATAAATATAATTTATTATTATTATTATTATTATTATATGGTTGACAATGTTATGATGGTGGCAGCGCTCCTAGCAGTTCAGTAGGCACACTGCCTTTGGATAGAAACTGTCCTCGAACCTGGTAAATCCTTGGGATCAATACATTGACCAATATCTACAATTCGTATTCGCCCCCAATGTATCAATGGCACCTCATGAAAAACATAGGACGATTGATTGGATTTTCTTTCTTTTTATTTTATGAAAAATACAATTTAAAGGATCAAAAAAAACATGTTAGAAACATTTTGTAATATGCACATTCACAATGGATACGGACTCATTTGTGTGAAGGCTTTGTGTAACACGTTTGGTTAATAGTCATGCAGTCATTGGTATATTCCTCATTAAACCTGGTTATTTGTGGCCATTTCCTTAAAACATGTTTTGTTGTACATAAATAAAAACGCAATGATTGATACGGCACAATTCTTTTGCTGTTGTTGTTGTCTACTTGAGTCTTCCTTTCAGAGTTTTCCTCTTATTAAACAACTCTAAACAAATGGTTAAACGCACCATACAACAACAAGGGCAGTGCATAGAAGTCACACAACGTAAAGCACAAAGTGCAGCTAAGCCCAAATGCCTCGGGCTCTATCCCTCTCCCATTTAAAAATAATAATAAAAACACACGGTAAAAAAAAAACACACAAACACCACAAATATCCTATACCATTTGAGCTGCAAAACCTGAAACCTTTCGTACATTCGACCGTCGACTTCTTTCCCAGCCGAGTAGATCAGTCCTTTCCTTTATATGTGGCTACAACATTTTCATAATCAATCGTCAGTTTCGTTTTTAAAACACCGTTTGTTCGGCAGGTTTCATTCGATGTCCCCGTTTTCCGCCAGCGAGGCGTAGTTCCCCGCCTTGGCCTCGGCGCTGTAGTAGACAGGAGGCACCTCCACCTTCCGCTTCAACTGAACCACAATCAGAATGGCGAGGACCAGACAGGTAGACTGGGGGGGGGGAATGGACATTGACATTTTCACAAACTAAAGTTTTGGAGAACAAGTTGTTGAACGATATGTTGTTGTTGTTGTTGTTGTTGACGTCAGGCTGTACATAATAAAATACATGCTCCGTTTTGTACTTTTTTCTCCATCAAATTGTGTTGCATATTGTTGTGTGTGTCTTTAATATACAGTTTTCTAATTTAAAATAGTATAACCTAAAAAAAAAAATAATATTATAATCAAAAAAACACAACAAAAAAAAGTAATAGTAAGACAAAGGGGAGGTACAAACAGATACAGATCTCCAATTTAAACCACTAATAAGTAAACAAACTGGACCCTTCTGAGTTGGGGCTGTGTGGTGTGTGTTTCAAACAACAACATTGCTCCTTTTGGTTCAGGTCAGGTCACTTTAGGTTCAGGTCATAAAGTGACCATGTGGTGGTTAGAGGAAAGCAAAAGGAAAGCAGATGAAATGTCACACCGTGCTTTTAGCTATTTGTTTACCCGTCCGCGGGCTCCCCCTAGTGGCCTATTTTTTATTATTGTAAAAAACAAAAAAAGGCAAATATCTAAGTTCCAAATGGAAAACGTTGGTACAAAATGTACCACTGACTTTGATTCTGAAAATCGGTGAAACTATATTGACACGTGTTGCGCAACGAGTGCAAACACGGTTTAGCCATTATAAATATCAAACGCTACTTCAAACATTGAAACGATTTGATTTGATTAGTAGAAAATCTATGCAATATTTATTGTTTTGAAGGTTGATGATTTGATTCCATACAGTTATATTGTTACCTTACATTACCTTACGTATGAAATAGTAATGTAATGTAGTACAAAACATTTGTACTCTGTAGTCGTTGTGTATGTGAAGGGGTTTTCCCCCGTGCAAATAAAAAGCCAACTTCATACAAAGATCATATATATATATACACATACATGCATACATGCCATATATATGTATATATATATACTGTATATATAAATATATATAAACTGTATATATATATATATATATATATATATATATATATATATATATATATATTCTATATATATAGATACTGTTTATATATTCGAGATGTAACATCTCTGTAGATAGATGCAGTTTTACAGCCATATAGAACCAAAACATCGATCCAAGTGTGGTGGTATATATATATATATATATATATATATATATATATATATATATATATATATATATATGAGAGAGAGAGAAGGAGAGAGAGACAGAGAACGAGAGAGAGAGGGAGAGACAGGGACAGAGAAAGACAGAATGATTGATAATGGACGTGGGCAGTACTTACCCAGAATAACACGACAGTTGCTAGAAATGTTATCATTACGTCTATCACAAGATTGACGTAATGAACCAGGATCGGAAGACATGGCTGAAACATAAGGAAAAAAAGGTTTTTAGTTTTATATATATACGATACATAATCATATAGTGATACATGATGTAAAAGATGTATATCGGATTCTTTAAGGCAGGCTACATGTACTGCCAGTCTCATTGAAGCCAATGAGATGATCTAACCTAATTACAGTGTAAAAAATAAACACACAATATACACAGCAAACTCATACAGTAATGTGTAATTGCATTGAAATTAGAAATGAATACATTTTTAATTATTACCCTTTGATAAATCATGATCATTAGGCTACTGTCATGGTCCTCATACAGACTGCTGTTCGCAGGTGCTGGGATCTGGGAAAATACAAATAGCATTGATTTATTGTTGATGAAATAACTGGATGACAAATGTGGAAGGAAGGAAGGAAGAAAGGAAGAAGAAAGAAGAAAGAACAGAACAAAAAACAGATACACTTGCAGATTGTTTGGAGGAAAATCACATAAAGGATGTATATTATCTTAAAAAATAAAAAATAAAACAATCCTTCTTCATAACATTCACAAAATGATTAATGAATTGAATGAAATGTGTTTATTTCGGTGCCAGTCATTTTTTGGCTGCCTAATACACTGTAGAGGTCTTGTTAGTTACAGTGACTATTGTTCGAGTCATTTATGATTCTACGTAAAGTAGGTATGTTAATCATTGCTATATGATTATTATAGAAACTCACACAATCGATCTCGTCGATCTCGCAGATACAGCTCTTATGGATGTGGCTGCCCCAGTCCTCATAGCCTTTTTCCACGCCGCAACATTGCAACTAAAGAGGTTGAATACACACACACCACACACACACACACACACACACACACACACACACACACTCACACACACACACTCACACACACACACACACACACACACACACACACCATCAGAAACACAATCACACACACACACACACACACACACACACACACACACACACCACACACACACACACACACACACACACACACACACACACACACACACCACAGAAACACACACACACACACACACACACACACACACACACACCTGTCCTCACAAACAAGCACACCCTTAACAACACACACAACCTGATGCACGCAACACACACAATTGAATCCACACACAACCTTCGCCAATACACACACACACACACACACACATCTCTCTTTGCGACCCTTTTCAAATCACAGTTTTAAAGAGGTTCAAAGTGCTTGTGTAAAAAGTACTTCTACTCTTGTACTATCTAATACCTGTTCACTTCTACTCGTGTACTATCTAATACCTGTGTACTTCTACTCGTGTACTATCTAATACCTGTGCACTTCTACTCTTGTACTATCTAATACCTGTTCACTTCTACTCGTATACTATCTAATACCTGTGTACTTCTACTCGTGTACTATCTAATACCTGTGCACTTCTACTCTTGTACTATCTAATACCTGTGTACGTCTGACAAACACTCACTCACTCACTCACACATGCAGTTGAAGCAGACCAAGCAAGAGAAAGACAGTGAGTGCCATCCCATGGGGACCTACACGATGTTGAAATTCATGGAGCATGGGTAAATTTGTGGCGTTGGCTGTGTCCAACGGCGTGAGCCAGCAATCCCGGTGCTCGATTAACGTTAATTCTCCTGCCTGTAGACATGTAAACAGGTGCATTGTGGGTCTGTATATTTTTTATGTTAACACACACACACACACACTGGGGATAACGGTGACACTATACATTGTTATTATTATTGTGGGTTATTTAGACATTGGATGTGAAACATCATGGCCCTATTAAAAATTGTTTTATTTTTACCTGCTTCCTTAATATAGTCAGTGCCACAAAGTCGAAAGCCACGAACACAATGGTCAAGCTCATTCCAACTGAGAACTAGAGAGAGAGAGAGAGAGAGAGAGAGAGAGAGAGAGAGAGAGAGAGAGAGAGAGAGAGAGAGAGAGAGGAGAGAGAGAGAGAGAGAGAGAGAGAGAGAGAGAGAGAGAGAGAGAGAGAGAGAGAGAGAGAGAGAGAGTTAAGTTGGCAGAGTTAAAAAATATGCAGATCATTTTGGAAAGCAATCTAAGACAACTTCCCTCTTCCTCCTCCTCCTCCTCCTCCTCCTCCTCTGTAAACCCGGACTGTAAACAATCATTTGATGGCCCTCGACCACACATAAATAAATAAAAAATAAATAAAGGTAAATAAACCTCTTAAATACCTCTGTCAAATCATATACCGTACTGTGGGCTAACCGCGGGATGCATCTGCTTTGTTTCCCGCCCAAATATGGGATTAATATTTGCAGGCTGTGTGTGTGTGTGTGTGTTTAACGTTAACAGACTATATTTTGTACTATAAAATGCAGTCCACTGTAATTCCCGTGTTCTTCTACTCTTGTACTATCTAATACCTGAGTACTTCTACTCTTGTACTATCTAATACCTGAGTACTTCTACTCTTGTACTATCTGATACCCGTGTACTTGTACTCTTGTACTATCTAATACCTGAGTACTTACACTC
>CM051022.1:10756468-10793968 GCA_027704905.1 Muraenolepis orangiensis | reverse complement strand
ATTTTATTTGACCCTGTTGAATTAAGTTTGTTTTGTTTATTTCATTTAACCTGTTTCTGATCAGTATTTCGTTGTATTATTGACTTTTTATTGTCTTTATACTTATGGGTTGGTTTGTGTATTAATTTGTGTTGGCTGTTTATCCCCGTAATTGTGTCTCGTTTGCCCCTCTTTAGTTGCTGAGAGCCAAAGGTGTGGTGCTGGTGTCCCCGGTGGCGGCTTCCCCCCTTTTTGTGTCGTGCTGTGTTCCCCCTGATTTTGGTGTTCCTTTGTATGAGTGTGTAGGATCACGGGTGCCTTAATTTACTTTGTTGGGATCCCGCTCACCCCCCGTCACCTCCATCCACTGGTAAGCCTCAGCATCCCTAAGGGGGGATTTCCCCCTTTATTTCCAGTGTGTATGTTCTCATTGTGTTTTCAACGATATTTTAATATAGGCAATAAAACATTTGATGAATTGGAACCACGTCTCCTGCCCCTCAGTATTACGAACCTGAGTGCCTTATTGGTAGCTTAGAATAATTATTTCCTTGGGTGCAATTCCCAAGGTGGCGTTGTCTGGCTTCTTAGTTAGTAGTTCAAACAATCACTCCCACGTGCCGCTACAAACGCAAGGGGAGTTTGGGACTGTCCCACGTTTCAAAGGCATTTGAACAACAGGCAAGCAGTACTCAGTCTTTGTGTAGAACGTATGTATTACTTTACTTACTTAAATTAAAAAGTAATTCTAGACTAATACAAGATAGAAGATAGAACATATTTGATTGGCCAATTGCAACAGGTACTCCCCATTCCCTCCCGCAGTATACATCTCCAAAACAATATCACCACAATAAAAATAATATAAACAATCAAAATAAACGAACAAAAAAAGAACAGCAAAGTGACTGTTAAATGATATGTATGTGTTGAATGTACATGTTGTTGTTGTTTTTACAAAAATAATGACAAATAAAGACTCATTACTTTCTTTATTCCCCCCCCCCCCCAAGCAACATACACTCAATTAGGCTGTGTAACGTTTCTAAGCGTATAGAAGTATTTCGCTTTGTACACACGACAGGCTTCGCCTGGCATGCAAATCATTAAAACATCGCATCAATCATTTCACTAAAACAAGGGTGTAAATAAATGTGTTCCATAAAGTTCAACGTCAAGACGGTTTAGACTGCAGCTGTCTACGGAATGCAATACAATATACGGAACCCATCCACACAGACTGTCGCAAACTTGTTTTTAATCTGAAAGTGTACACACACACTCCTGCTGCTGCACACACATTGCACAACTGCTAATGGGGTGGGAAACGGAGGCCTGGGGCCAATACAAGTATTTCGATTAAAAAAAAAAGATAGCATGCACACAAGTGCGCTTGTGTGTGTGTGTGTGTGTGTGTGTGGGTGGGTGGGTGGGTGGGTGGGTGGGTGTGATAAAGCACAGTCTGTTCTGACGTCTGTTCTGACTGGTGGAACAAAGGACCCGATTGGATATGTGTCACCAGAATCAGAATAATTAGCCTTGTCTGCCTTATCATTATCCCACAATCTGCGGATTCTATATCAGACACATTCAGGTATCTTCTATGTCACTCCAGCATGTTAAACTATTAGGGAAAGCTTTCTTTTAATAAGGCTGTCTACTGATCTAACGTTATCTATCTATCCATCTCCATCTATCCATGTAGGCCTACCGAGATATATATCTCTTTAGATTAGATTCAAGATTAGATTAAAATGTATTGTCATTGCACAAGTACAGTACAGCGAAAATAATTCGGCATCTAACCAGAGTGCACATGTTGCAGTAAAGTGCATGGTGATATATCATTTACAGTTTACAGTTGCTAGAAGACAGTCTACTAGGTATAGCAGACTCCCATTTCCGAGTATTTCACGGATGAAGAGAGCAGACATCTGGGAAGCATTAATGGATGTATCGACTCTCAGCCGAGCCCACTTTATGCACGCATATCCAGGTCCTTCCGCAAATACACACTGGAACACAGCGTGCCAAACATCTATAGTCACCGTACACACACACACACTCTCTCTCTCTCTCGCTCTCTCTCGCTCTCTCTCTCTCGCTCTCTGTGTGTGTGTGTGTGTTCCAACACTGATTGCATTGATTTTTAACAGACTGACCTTTGGACGCAAACCCAAATGCACGACTGACGATGACACACGTATCAAAGTAAAGCGTCTTTACTGATAAATGCAGTACAACACAAAAATCACGATTGACGATGCAAAAGGCTTCAAGCTCAAAAGAAAAATACCTAAATCACAAAAACCTGACGGTGGCATGACGTGGAAACATGACGCTTGTTCATAAACATGTAAGAACTCATAAACATGAACAAGTAAGAACTCTCTAACGTGAAACAAGTACGCTGGCTAGTAACAAGTGGCCTAACAAGCAACAAGTACGAACTGGCCCCCCCGAACAAAGGAAGACGCCACCTAACAGGTAACAGAACAGGTGGAACAATGAGGTGCGGGAACATGAGGGGGGAGATCACTGTGATGCGCTGCAGCTGCGGGGAAGAACTAACAAAGGGGCGTGGCTATCCGGGCGAGGGCTGGGGAAACATGAATGCGGGACGTGATAAGGGGGCGTGGCTACCTGGGCGAGGGCTGTGTACGCAGGGAGGCAGAACTGCCAACCCTGACAACCCATCGCTTTGGCTTAAAGCATCTACTGAATTACTGAATACTTCATGACACGTCTGTGTGTCTAGTCTTCTGGTCGAAAGGACTATTTTAAAAACGATTTTTATTAGTTTGACACATCTCTGGGATCGAACCCAGTACCTTTTCAGCTGGGACTCAAAACGGCTCCAATCGCTGATGACACGATCCTGCCCCCCCCCCCCCCCCCTACATGTATTTCAGAGACTAATGTAGCATGTCTAAGTGATGGGCAGACCGATTCTCGTCGTTCATTTTGGTTCATAGTTGGTTCATTCTGATGTATTTTGCCCATCCCTGTCTAGCGTGTCTTGCTTGTTACCCTTCAGGCCCGGGGGTTCGTCAACTACTACGGACCCCAGCGGTTCGGCACCGTGCAGAGTGTTCAGTCCGACCGTGTGGGACTGGCATTACTGAAGGAAGACATGGTGAATATTAATTTACCATTATTATTATTATTATTATTATTATTATTATTATTATTATTGTCTTGAGTTGACCACCTTCTGTCAGATCATCACCATCTCGCCTCGGGCAACCGTAAACCTCTACACATAGTCCCGCGGTTTTGCACCGAGTACACAATGATGAACATTGAAATTCATGTTGAAATTAAACGTGTTACATTTTTGCACACATTATTGTAAAGACACGGAAAAGTTGTCTTTACAGCAATTGTTATTAGATCGTAACAATGGTAACAACCGTTACGTTTTTGATCACTGGATGTTTTATGAAGCACATTGTTTAAATGTTATCGAATATAGTTATTAGACTTTGTGAGTTTGATTGTTATGTTGTTCAGGTTGGAGCTGTTCGCCTGTTCTTCACTCCAGAGGATGGAGACGAGCCTCATAATCAAGCCAAGAGATGCTTCCTGGAGACCGGTACGTCCTGACCGATTGATTATTGACTTCACATAGACGTGTACGACGTGAATGTGTTATTCAAATGGATGAACTAGACTGACATCATGTGAGGATGCGCTGTTCTAAGTGTACGTATGTTGTTGCAATGTTTTTTGTGTGATGATTGATGAAGAGACATTAATGTTGGAATTCTCTCTCTCTCTCTCTCTCTCTCTCTCTCTCTCTCTCTCTCTCTCTCTCTCTCTCTCTCTCTCTCTCTCTCTCTCTCTCTCTCTCTCTCTCTCTCTCTCTCTCTCTCTCTCTCTCTCTCTCTCTCTCTCTCTCTCTCTCCTCTCTCTCTCTCTCTCTCTCTCTCTCTCTCTCTCTCTCTCTCTCTCTCTCTCTCTCTCTCTCTCTCTCTCTCTCTCTCTGTGTGTGTGTGTGTTTCTCTCACTCTGTTGTCTCTCCTCTCCTCCACCCAGACAACGCCAAGGAGGCCCTGGCCCTGATGCCCGTCTCCAAGGCCAGGGAGAGGCTGATGCTGAGGGCCCTGCATCGCTATGGCAACGAGGCCGACGGCTGCACGCGCGCCTGGCTCAGCCTTCCCCACGGCATGAGGGTCTTCTACCCCCACGCCTACTGTAGCAGGTATAGGAGTGAACTGCACCCCCCCCCACAAAGTTCAGGTCAAGATAAGATACATTATTATAATAATAATAATAATAATAACTTGAATTGATATAGCGCCTTTCAAGAGACCCAAGGCTGCTTCACAGAGGGGTAAAAAATGAAACAAAACGAAACAAGCCAACGGCTAAGGAGAATACAAAAATGAATAAAGTAAATAAATAAAAGTAGCAGTGAAAGGAGGGGAAAGAGATGGGTTAGAGGTCAAAGGTCGTGGTGAACAGAGGAGTTTTTAGGGTTATTTTGAAAACGTCCAGGGAGGCTGTGTTGCGGATTTCACCAGGAAGAGAGTTCCAGAGGGGAGGACTGTACTTTATTATTCCAAGACGGGGTTGTTTGGGGACGCGTTCAATTCATTTCCAATGGATTTTATGCTTTTGTCGCCACCATGTGGCGAACTCTGGAACTGCAATTACAATTAAAAGTGCCTGTATAAGCATATTGCGTTACAAGATACAAGATTTTTATTGGCCAAGTACAATGGAATGCTTACTCCCCATGTCCTCCCGCAGTATGAATTTCTAAAACAATACTATAAAAATACTATACACATAAAAAAAAAACCTGCTTAGTGACATTAATAACATCAATAAAACAATTAACTAAATGCTGTTTGTTGGCACGTGACACTTGACAGTTGATCCTGAAGTGGATGTGCGTTCTCGTGGTCACCAGGGTGTGGAACGAGGCTGTGGCCCACCGATTGGCTACCCTAGGCCACGCCCCCAGGCAGGGAGACCTGGTGTGGCAGCAGCAGCAGGACGCACAGGAAGAAGACACGGGGGAATCGAACCCGCCGCAGGTGACACGCCTTCGCTTCTCTCTTTAAAACCCGCTGACCCCCCCCCCCCCCCCTGTCTCTCTTCACTCCTCCATACAAATGGATTGAAAGAGAACCACATTCACAACGGATAATGGAAAATACTGTGCCATAGAAAATACATCAGTGGATACATACATACGAAACTACATCCGTTACTACAAACCACAAACTGGTAAATCCTTGGGATCAATACATTGACCAATATCTACAATTCGTATTCGCCCCAATGTATCAATGGCATCTCATGAAAAATATAGGACGATTGATTGGATTTTCTTTCTTTTTATTTTATGAAAAATACAATTTAAAGGATCAAAAAAACATGTTAGAAACATTTTGTAATATGCACATTCACAATGGATACGGACTCATTTGTGTGAAGGCTTTGTGTAACACGTTTGGTTAATAGTCATGCAGTCATTGGTATATTCCTCATTAAACCTGGTTATTTGTGGCCATTTCCTTAAAACATGTTTTGTTGTACATAAATAAAAATGCAATGATTGATACGGCACAATTATTTTGTTGTTGTTGTTGTGTGTTGGCTACTTGAGTCTTTCTTTGAGAGTTTTCCTCTTATTAAACAACTCTAAACAAACGGTTAAACGCACCGTACAACAACAAGGGCAGTGCATAGAAATCACACAACGTAAAGCACAAAGTGCAGCTAAGCCCAAATGCCTCGGCTCTATCCCTCTCCCATTTTAAAAATAATAATAAAAACACACGGTAAAAACAACAACACACAAACACCACAAATATCCTATACCATTTGAGCTGCAAAACCTGAAACCTTTCGTACATTCGACCGTCGACTTCTTTACCAGCCGAGTAGATCAGTCCTTTCCTTTATATGTGGCTACAACATTTTCAATAAAGTCAACATTCGTTCAGTTTTCGTTTTTAAAACACCGTTTGTTCGGCAGGTTTCATGCGATGTCCCCGTTTTCCGCCAGCGAGGCGTAGTTCCCCGCCTTGGCCTCGGCGCTGTAGTAGACAGGAGGCACCTCCACCTTCCGCTTCAACTGAACCACAATCAGAATGGCGAGGACCAGACAGGTAGACTGGGGGGGGGGAATGGACATTGACATTTTCACAAACTAAAGTTTTGGAGAACAAGTTGTTGAACGATATGTTGTTGTTGTTGTTGTTGTTGACGTCAGGCTGTACATAATAAAATACATGCTCCGTTTTGTACTTTTTTCTCCATCAAATTGTGTTGCATATTGTTGTGTGTGTCTTTAATATACAGTTTTCTAATTTAAAATAGTATAACCTAAAAAAAAATAATAATATTATAATCAAAAAAACACAACAAAAAAAAGTAATAGTAAGACAAAGGGGAGGTACAAACAGATACAGATCTCCAATTTAAACCACTAATAAGTAAACAAACTGGACCCTTCTGAGTTGGGGCTGTGTGGTGTGTGTTTCAAACAACAACATTGCTCCTTTTGGTTCAGGTCAGGTCACTTTAGGTTCAGGTCATAAAGTGACCATGTGGTGGTTAGAGGAAAGCAAAAGGAAAGCAGATGAAATGTCACACCGTGCTTTTAGCTATTTGTTTACCCGTCCGCGGGCTCCCCCTAGTGGCCTATTTTTTATTATTGTAAAAAACAAAAAAAGGCAAATATCTAAGTTCCAAATGGAAAACGTTGGTACAAAATGTACCACTGACTTTGATTCTGAAAATCGGTGAAACTATATTGACACGTGTTGCGCAACGAGTGCAAACACGGTTTAGCCATTATAAATATCAAACGCTACTTCAAACATTGAAACGATTTGATTTGATTAGTAGAAAATCTATGCAATATTTATTGTTTTGAAGGTTGATGATTTGATTCCATACAGTTATATTGTTACCTTACATTACCTTACGTATGAAATAGTAATGTAATGTAGTACAAAACATTTGTACTCTGTAGTCGTTGTGTATGTGAAGGGGTTTTCCCCCGTGCAAATAAAAAGCCAACTTCATACAAAGATCATATATATATATACACATACATGCATACATGCCATATATATGTATATATATATACTGTATATATAAATATATATAAACTGTATATATATATATATATATATATATATATATATATATATATATATATATAGATACTGTTTATATATTCGAGATGTAACATCTCTGTAGATAGATGCAGTTTTACAGCATATAGAACCAAACATCGATCCAAGTGTGGTGGTATATATATATATATATATATATATATATATATATATATATATGAGAGAGAGAGAAGGAGAGAGAGACAGAGAACGAGAGAGAGAGGGAGAGACAGGGACAGAGAAAGACAGAATGATTGATAATGGACGTGGGCAGTACTTACCCAGAATAACACGACAGTTGCTAGAATTGTTATCATTACGTCTATCACAAGATTGACGTAATGAACCAGGATCGGAAGACATGGCTGAAACATAAGGAAAAAAAGGTTTTTAGTTTTATATATATACGATACATAATCATATAGTGATACATGATGTAAAAGATGTATATCGGATTCTTTAAGGCAGGCTACATGTACTGCCAGTCTCATTGAAGCCAATGAGATGATCTAACCTAATTACAGTGTAAAAAATAAACACACAATATACACAGCAAACTCATACAGTAATGTGTAATTGCATTGAAATTAGAAATGAATACATTTTTAATTATTACCCTTTGATAAATCATGATCATTAGGCTACTGTCATGGTCCTCATACAGACTGCTGTTCGCAGGTGCTGGGATCTGGGAAAATACAAATAGCATTGATTTATTGTTGATGAAATAACTGGATGACAAATGTGGAAGGAAGGAAGGAAGAAAGGAAGAAGAAAGAAGAAAGAACAGAACAAAAAACAGATACACTTGCAGATTGTTTGGAGGAAAATCACATAAAGGATGTATATTATCTTAAAAATAAAAAAATAAAAAATAAAACAATCCTTCTTCATAACATTCACAAAATGATTAATGAATTGAATGAAATGTGTTTATTTCGGTGCCAGTCATTTTTTGGCTGCCTAATACACTGTAGAGGTCTTGTTAGTTACAGTGACTATTGTTCGAGTCATTTTATGGATTTTTACGGAAAGTAGGTGTTGGTTTGTTAAATTCAGTTGCTATATGAAGTTATTATAGAAACTCACACAATCGATCTCGTCGATCTCGCAGATACAGCTCTTATGGATGTGGCTGCCCCAGTCCTCATAGCCTTTTTCCACGCCGCAACATTGCAACTAAAGAGGTTGAATACACACACACCACACACACACTCACACCATCAGAAACACAATCACACACACACACACACACACACACACACACACACACACACACACACACACACACACACACACACACACACACACACACACACACACACACACACACACACACACACCACACACACACACACACACACACACACACACACACACACACACACACACACACACACACACACACACACACACACACACACACACACACACCATCAGAAACACAATCACACACACACACACACACACACACACACACACACACACACACCTGTCCTCACAAACAAGCACACCCTTAACAACACACACAACCTGATGCACGCAACACACACAATTGAATCCACACACAACCTTCGCCAATACACACACACACACACACACACACATCTCTCTTTGCGACCCTTTTCAAATCACAGTTTTAAAGAGGTTCAAAGTGCTTGTGTAAAAAGTACTTCTACTCTTGTACTATCTAATACCTGTTCACTTCTACTCGTGTACTATCTAATACCTGTGTACTTCTACTCGTGTACTATCTAATACCTGTGCACTTCTACTCTTGTACTATCTAATACCTGTTCACTTCTACTCGTATACTATCTAATACCTGTGTACTTCTACTCGTGTACTATCTAATACCTGTGCACTTCTACTCTTGTACTATCTAATACCTGTGTACTTCTACTCGTGTACTATCTAATACCTGTGCACTTCTACTCTTGTACTATCTAATACCTGTGTACTTCTGACAAACACTCACTCACTCACACACACATGCAGTTGAAGCAGACCAAGCAAGAGAAAGACAGTGAGTGCCATCCCATGGGGACCTACAAGATGTTGAAATTCATGGAGCATGGGTAAATCTGTGGCGTTGGCTGTGTCCAACGGCGTGAGCCAGCAATCCCGGTGCTCGATTAACGTTAATTCTCCTGCCTGTAGACATGTAAACAGGTGCATTGTGGGTCTGTATATTTTTTATGTTAACACACACACACACACACTGGGGATAACGGTGACACTATACATTGTTATTATTATTGTGGGTTATTTAGACATTGGATGTGAAACATCATGGCCCTATTAAAAATTGTTTTATTTTTACCTGCTTCCTTAATATAGTCAGTGCCACAAAGTCGAAAGCCACGAACACAATGGTCAAGCTCATTCCAACTGAGAACTAGAGAGAGAGAGAGAGAGAGAGAGAGAGAGAGAGAGAGAGAGAGAGAGAGAGAGAGAGAGAGAGAGAGAGAGAGAGAGAGCGAGAGAGCGAGAGAGCGAGAGAGCGAGAGAGAGAGAGAGAGTTAAGTTGGCAGAGTTAAAAAATATGCAGATCATTTTGGAAAGCAATCTAAGACAACTTCCCTCTTCCTCCTCCTCCTCCTCCTCCTCCTCCTCTGTAAACCCGGACTGTAAACAATCATTTGATGGCCCTCGACCACACATAAATAAATAAAAAATAAATAAAGGTAAATAAACCTCTTAAATACCTCTGTCAAATCATATACCGTACTGTGGGCTAACCGCGGGATGCATCTGCTTTGTTTCCCGCCCAAATATGGGATTAATATTTGCAGGCTGTGTGTGTGTGTGTGTTTAACGTTAACAGACTATATTTTGTACTATAAAATGCAGTCCACTGTAATTCCCGTGTTCTTCTACTCTTGTACTATCTAATACCTGAGTACTTCTACTCTTGTACTATCTAATACCTGAGTACTTCTACTCTTGTACTATCTGATACCCGTGTACTTGTACTCTTGTACTATCTAATACCTGAGTACTTACACTCTTGTACTATCTAATACCTCTGAGTACTTATATTCTTTTACTATCTAATACCTGTGTACTTCTACTCTTGTACTATCTAATACCCGTGTACTTGTACTCTTGTACTATCTAATACCTGTGTACTTCTACTCTTGTACTATCTAATACCCGTGTACTTCTACTCTTGTTCTAATACCTGAGTACTTCTACTTTTGTACTATCTAACACCTGAGTACTTCTACTCTTGTACTATCTGATACCCGTGTACTTCTACTCGTGTACTATATACTCCCTGTGTACTTCTACTGTTGTAGTATATAATACATGTGTACTTCTACTCTTGTTCTATCTAATACCTGAGTACTTCTACTTTTGTACTATCTAACACCCGTGTACTTATGCTCTTGTACTCACGATGATCAGAAGCCATGGCTTGCCTTTGCTGGCACCGTACACGCCGATGACAGCGAGGAGGAAGGTTGCCGTGGCAATGCCATACAGCACCTTAATGGCCAACATCATATCTTCGAGCTGGAGAGGGAGAGAGAGAGAGAGAGAGAGAGAGAGAGAGAGAGAGAGAGAGAGAGAGAGAGAGAGAGAGAGAGAGAGAGAGAGAGAGAGAGAGAGAGAGAGAGAGAGAGAGAGAGAGAGAGAGAGAGAGAGAGAGAGAGAGAGAGAGAGAGAGAGAGAGAGAGAGAGAGAGAGAGAGAGGAGAGAGAGAGAGAGAGAGAGAGAGAGAGAGAGAGAGAGAGAGAGAGAGAGAGAGAGAGAGAGAGAGAGAGAGAGAGAGAGAGAGAGAGAGAGAGAGAGAGAGAGAGGAGAGAGAGAGAGAGAGAGAGAGAGAGAGAGAGAGAGAGAGAGAGAGAGAGAGGAGAGAGAGAGAGAGAGAGAGAGAGAGAGAGAGAGAGGATATGTCAAAGTATCACACGCTGCTGGCCGAGCTCCTGAATCCTGGTGCTGACGACTGATTGACCCCATGTGGATCTGGGAGGCTACTATGTGTTTTGAGAGTTGACCCTCTCTCAAGCCAACATCTCTAGACCAAACAAAATCAAAGAATGGCGAGAGAGAGACAGACAGAGAGACAGACAGACAGACAGACAAACAGACAGAGATATAGCAGACAGACATATTACAGACATACAGACACTGTAGATACCTACATCATCGGTTCCATGGAAGTATCCGTGTCCAAACAATGTCAACCCTAACGTCAGGCCACTGGCGAGCTGCAAACACAACAGCAGTTGTTAGTTAACAGTTAGTTAACCCCCCAAACAATGTGAAGTCCACCATTTAAAACCCGTTGACTTGATGGTGGGTCTGTGGATTGAACATTCGACGTCGGTCAGAGTGCGTCGACCTCTGATCTGATCACCTGCTAAGCGTGTGCGTGTGTGTACGGTGTGTGTACGGTGTGTGTACGGTGGTGTGTGTGTGTGTGTTGGGGGGGGTGCAAAAATACCCTCAAAAAGTTCAGAGAGTGCGTCGACCTCTGATCTGATCAACTGGTAAGTGTGTGTGTGTGTGTGTGTGTGTGTGTGTGTTGGGGGGGTGCGAAATCGCACCCTCCCCCCAACACACACACACACACACACACACACACACACACACACACACACACACACACACACACACACACACACACACACACACACACACACACACACACACACACACACACACACACACACACACACACACACACACACACACACACACACACACACACACACACGTGCATGCGACCACGAATGCACACACACACAGACACACACACACACACACACAACACACACACACACACAACACACCCACGCACACAAATACACAAACGCACACATATGCGGAAACATACATACACAGAAGCAGAAGTACACCAAAAATGACAAACATAGAAAGACTCTCACCGAGAGTGAGAGACCACGATGCACACACACACAACACACACCCACGCACACACAAATACACAAACGCACACATATGCGGAAACATACATACACAGAAGCAGAAGTACACCAAAAATGACAAACATAGAAAGACTCTCACCGAGAGTGAGAGACCACGATGCACACACACACACACACACACACACACACACACACACACACACACACACACACACCACACACACACACACACACACACACACACACACACACACACACACACACACACACACACACACACACACACACACACACACACACACACACACACACACACACACACACACACACACACACACACACACACACACACACACAGACACACACACACACACACACGTGCATGCGACCACGAATGCACACACACACACACAGACACACACACACACACACACACACACACACACTGTTACGAGCCCAAAACGCCACTTAAGGACTGCGTAACATAAAAAAGGTCACAGAACTCGGTTGTGCGAAAAACGTGATTATTTATTACAACTGATGAACTGTAACAGAACATGACGGTAACCAAAGGAAAAAGGAAAAGAAAACCTCATACTTCCCCTACCTTGATGGTACAAGTCTCAACTGCGGAAGTGAGTCTTCCGGGGAAACTACCTAACCTACTCTAACTGACCCTAAACTAATAACGTGAAGGAAAAATGGGCAAAGTGACCGTCAAGGGTAAATGATGTCAAAATCTCAAAACATGTTTAAAGTTAATTAACAAGAACAAAACTAAAGTGTGCCAGCGCGTCTGCCGTGGGAAAATCCCAGGTGAGAGAGAGAGAGCCATCTTGGTAGAGGGGCGGTATTTATTCAGGAGGGCCGGCCCCAGCCAATGCACAATCAGTCAGCCACGCCCAAACTCCACCTACAGGCACAGCGAAGGCGCAAAGACAGGGAAAGAAAAACAAGGAAAAACAAGCAAGCACTCTCAACCTTGTAACACCCCCACCCTTAAAGAAATAAATTGGGGGTTGTAAACAAAAATATTTAGGACAAGCAAAAAAAATGAATATCTACAACTTATGTACAAATATAAACAGGATGTGAAATACTTATCTAATGTCCAGCTAAAGAATGCCGAACCAATTTCACTGGAAAAACCACACTAAAGTTAACACAGATAAATACATTTCACCCACAATTTATGTTAAAGATAGTGGGCAAGTTCTTAACTATGCACGAGAAAGTGCATCCGCAACAACATTATCCCTGCCACGGATATGTTGAATGCTAATATTAAAGCCTTGTAAGAGAAGGCTCCACCGCATCAAACGCTGATTTTGATTCCGCATCCGGTCAAGAAAAGTTAGCGGATTATGATCGGTGTAGACAGTAACCGGCTGTGCGGCACCACCCACATAGACCTCAAAATGCTGAAGCGCTAACACAAGAGCAAGAGCCTCTTTTTCAATGGTGGAATACACACGTTGTTGGATGTTAAATTTACGAGAAAAAAAACACAAAGGATGTTCCAACCCGTCTTCTCCACGCTGCATAAGGACTGCACCAGCCCCTAAGTCACTCGCGTCCACAGCAAGAACAAAAGGAACAGAGAAATTAGGAGCAGCGAGCACAGGAGCAGTTGTGAGCAACGCCTTCACAGAGTCAAAAGACAATTGACTTTTCTCAGTCCACTGAAATAAACGTTTAGTGCTGAGAAGATCCGTAAGAGGTACAGCTACTGCAGAAAAGTTCCTGCAGAAAGATCTGTAGTATCCAACCATACCAAGAAATCTCCTGAGCTCACGACGTGTTGTTGGGGCAGGGTAGCTCAAAATGGCCTCCACTTTAGAATGCACAGGACGCACCATACCACCACCAACCACCTTTCCTAGATAGACTACGGTGGCTTGGCCGAACTCACATTTAGCCAGATTTATTGTCAGATTTGCCGCAGACAATCGCTTAAACACAGATGTTAGATGGTCAATATGCTCACCCCAGGTGGCGCTATATACCACCAAGTCGTCAAGATAGGCCTCACAGTTGGAAAGTCCAGCAAGTACGTAGTTAACTAACCTCTGAAAGGTGGCCGGTGCATTCCGAAGACCAAACGCCATCACGGTGTATTGTAGGAAGCTGTCAGGTGTTACAAAAGCAGATATTTCCTTGGCTCGATCGGTCAACGGAATTTGCCAATAGCCTTTCAAAAGGTCGATTTTACTGACGAAAACTGCCGACCCAAGGCGATCTATGCAATCGTCCATGCGTGGCAAGGGAAAACTATCAGGCTTGGTAATAGAATTAACCTTACGAAAGTCTGTGCAAAATCTGGAAGTGCCATCTGATTTTGGCACCAGGAGACAAGGTGAGCTCCATGGGCTAAAGCTAAGCTCTGCAATACCATTATCCGTCATAAACTTCACCTCCTTTTGAAGTTGTAGCCGTTTAAGTGGATTAGCACGGTAGGCATGTTGCTTAATAGGCCTACAATCACCAACATCAATATCGTGAGCAATAACACTAGTACGAAGTGGAACATCAGAAAACAAATTTTTGTAACGAGATAGAAGGGCAATCAAATCACCACGGTCAGAGTCAGAAAGGTGAGAAAGAAAATAATTCAAATTTAACATAATTTCAGAATTCCTCAACCTACCCACCACCACCTCAGCTGAGGGACAACGGACATCCTCCTCCATAGGAGAAGCAGCAGGTCCACTCAGCTGTGGTGCTGAAACAGAAGAGTTAAATTCAGCGGCCAAAGGCAAAGCGGCAACAACTTCAGCACCAGGTGTGGTAGACAGCGCCACAGTATCAGACACGCGAGTTAAGACGCAAGCCTCAGAAGTCTTATTTCGCTCACAGTAGCGTTTAAGCATGTTCACATGACACAGGCGAGATTTCTTCCTTCTGTCTGGTGTAGCGATGACATAATTAACATCACCCACACGACGTTCTACACGATAAGGCCCAGTGTAGCGGGTTTGAAGGGCAGGACCGAGAATGGGGAGTAATACCATTACCTTATCGCCAGGTTTAAATTCACGCACGACAGCCTTCTTGTCATAACGGTGTTTCATACGTTTCTGACAGATGCCAAGATTTTCTTTTGCAAGTTCGCATGCTCGATGTAACCTGCAGCGCATTTTAGCTACATAGTCAGAAAGACTGTGGTGAGAAGTATCCCCGGTCAACCAGGATTCTTTAAGCAGTTTTAATGGGCCACGAACAGTATGTCCAAAGACTAGTTCAGATGGACTAAACCCCAGTGATTCCTGGACAACTTCACGAACTGCAAAAAGAGCAAATGGTACTCCCTCGTCCCAATCTCGTTCGAACTCAAAGCAATATGCACGGAGCATGGACTTTAACGTTTGATGGAAACGTTCGAGAGCGCCTTGTGTCTGTGGATGGTAACAACTAGAAGTAATGTGTTTCACGCCTAGCTGCTGCATAGACTGTTTGAATACCTTCGACATGAAGTTTGTGCCCTGGTCCGTTTGAGCAATTTTCGGAAGGCCAAAGAGAGAGAAAAACACCAGCAAAACTTTAATGATGGCAGATGCCGTTATTTTCCTAAGTGGTATGGCCTCGGGAAAACGGGTTAGAGAACACATGATAGTGAGAAGGTACTGATTACCCGACTTCGTTCGCGGCAATGGACCAACACAATCTAAAATCACGTTCTCAAATGGCTCAGAAGTAACCGGTATCGGCTGCAGCGGAGCCGGAGGGATCACCTGATTAGGCTTGCCCGTTACTTGACAAATATGACAAGTCTTGCAATATTTAACAACATCGCGTTTAAGACCTGGCCAAAAAAAATGACGTGTGATACGATCCGTTGTTTTATTAATGCCCAAATGACCCGCAAAATGATGGTCATGAGCAAGACGCAGAACCTCCGTTCGATAAGACAGAGGAACAATGACCTGATACAGGACACGCCAGTCATCGTTTGCAGAGGCCGTCAGTGGTCTCCACTTACGCATGAGAACACCCTCACGAATAAAATATCCATGAGGCATGCATTCAATGTCCTCTTCGGGGACAGCACTAGAGAAAAGAGAAGAAAGAGAGGAGTCGTTTTTTTGTTCAACGACAAGTTGTTCGCGGCTGAGAGGCAAATTAAGAACGCAGGGAACATTAGACAATGGAGCAATCTTAGCAATAGGCCTACTTTCATTAGATAAACCATCAGAAGGGTGAGCCATAAAAGACTCACTGAGATTAACAAGCTCATCGTCGCGTTCAAGTATCTCTTTGGCTTTATGCGCCATGGCGCGTGTAACCACATTTGCGTGGAAAACTTCTGGGAATTTCACAGTCAAGTCGTCAGGACACGGAGAAATATTAGACTGGGCAACTACAGGATTAGGGAATACCGCCCCACCCCCAAGATCATTACCGAGTAACATAGAAACATTTTTAATCGGAAGAGATGGACGTAGGCCCACCTTAAAGTTACCGGTGACCAGATCAGAAAATAGAGACATCTCATGGAGCGGAACACTTACAAAGCCCATTTCAAAACCCTGCACGAGTACATTTTCTCCAGTGTAGGAGTCATCACTGAAAGGCAGGACATTCTCCAAAATGAAACTTTGCGAAGCGGCCGTGTCGCGGAGTATTTTTATAGGAACCCGCACAGAAGGGTCGGCCGGCAAAGTAACAAAACCATCCATAATGAATGGTGCAAAAGCCTGACTAATGTGATCGTCTTTTCTAGACGCATGGGTAGGTGAAGAGACACACAGACCCAAGTTGGAGCCAAACCTATTCGAAGCAGGGGGAAACGCATTGTTTTTGCGTTTCAGAGAGTAACACTCCGAAAGTATGTGTCCTCGTTTCTTACAATAACCGCAAACAGCAACAGGAACATGATCTCTCCGAGTCACTTGTCTTTCCTTTTGACTATTGTCGACTACAGTATCTTTGAAAGTCCGAGAACTCTTTTGAAAGCTACTGTTGTTGCTTTGAAACCTATCAGGCGAGAGAAGCACACCTTTATGTGCAAGCACATATTCGTCAGCCCGAACGGCTGCGCTCGATGGAATTAACCCTTTGTGCTCACTCAGGAACGTGGCTACATTTTTGGGAAGACAGCTTTTAAAGTCCTCAAGAATCATTTCATTACGAAGGCCCTCGAATGTTGTTATCTCTTCAGAGTTAATCCAACGATCAAACAATAATTCTTTTTCCCGAACAAACTCCACATAAGTGAGCGACTCCGGCCTTTGGTAGTTGCGATACTTCTGCCTATACGCTTCGGGTACAAGAGAGTAAATGCGCAACACTGCTTGCTTGACTTTCTCGTAGTCAGCAGCATCCTCTAATGACAACGTCGAATATGCCTGTTGCGCTTTGCCAACAAAGATACTCTGCAATGTCATGGTCCACACTTCGCGTGGCCATTTAAGAACTGTAGCGACTCTCTCGAAATGAGCGAAAAACTTATCTACCTCCTTTTCATTGAATGGAGGAACAAGTCGAATACTTCGAGTGACATCGAAACGATCAGTTGGGAGAGTAAGGCCAGATTCACGAGCTTTAATCTCGAGTTCCTTAAGACGAATGGCTTGCGCCACCTCCAAATCCTTCATTTTATATTCATGCTCTCTACATTCTCGGTCACGAACCACTTGTCTATCTGCTTCCAGTCGTGTTTTCTCTCGCTCCCATTCAATCTCCTTCTCCCTTAACTCTAATCGACGGAGTTCTAGTTCAGCTTTGGTAGGCGTACCTGGGTATGCTCGATCAGCTGTTTCAGGTGAAGCACCAATTTCGGGAGAATCCTTTTTCGCTTCACCAAAAACACCCCGAGCGGACAAAAAATCGGTGAGTTTAGTTAAGATTTCTGCCTTAGATGGACTACCTCGTACCTCAACCTTATAATGACCTGCGATACTAACAAGCTCATCGCGCGTAACACTGGATAACACCTCTATGGTGGGAGAAGTAATGAATGCCTCTAAACTAAACATTGCAAGAAAACAGCCAAAGAAACAGCTAGCGAAAAAACAAAAGCAGTCCTGACAACAAAAGAGAAAAAGACAGCGCTGGGCACACTAACCGAAACAATGTGACGAAAAACGCACCTATAAATCTATGCGTCAAAAAATCGAACATATCCCGGACGAGCCCCCAATTTATGTTACGAGCCCAAAACGCCACTTAAGGACTGCGTAACATAAAAAAGGTCACAGAACTCGGTTGTGCGAAAAACGTGATTATTTATTACAACTGATGAACTGTAACAGAACATGACGGTAACCAAAGGAAAAAGGAAAAGAAAACCTCATACTTCCCCTACCTTGATGGTACAAGTCTCAACTGCGGAAGTGAGTCTTCCGGGGAAACTACCTAACCTACTCTAACTGACCCTAAACTAATAACGTGAAGGAAAAATGGGCAAAGTGACCGTCAAGGGTAAATGATGTCAAAATCTCAAAACATGTTTAAAGTTAATTAACAAGAACAAAACTAAAGTGTGCCAGCGCGTCTGCCGTGGGAAAATCCCAGGTGAGAGAGAGAGAGCCATCTTGGTAGAGGGGCGGTATTTATTCAGGAGGGCCGGCCCCAGCCAATGCACAATCAGTCAGCCACGCCCAAACTCCACCTACAGGCACAGCGAAGGCGCAAAGACAGGGAAAGAAAAACAAGGAAAAACAAGCAAGCACTCTCAACCTTGTAACACACACACACACACAACACACACACACACACCACACACCCACGCACACACAAATACACAAACGCACACATATGCGGAAACATACATACACAGAAGCAGAAGTACACCAAAAATGACAAACATAGAAAGACTCTCACCGAGAGTGAGAGACCACGATGCACACACACACAACACACACCCACGCACACACAAATACACAAACGCACACATATGCGGAAACATACATACACAGAAGCAGAAGTACACCAAAAATGACAAACATAGAAAGACTCTCACCGAGAGTGAGAGACCACGATGCACACACACACACACACACACACACACACACACACACACACACACACACACCACACACACACACACACACACACACACACACCACACACACACACACACACACACAGGCCGTGTTCCATTTCAGGGTCTGCAGCCTAAAAGGCTGCATTTGAAGGCTGCATACGTCACAGCCGCCGCGACAAGGCTGTCCCATTCCGTAGGCTCCTTCAAATGCAGCCTTCAAATGCAGCCTTAATTTCCCGAATTTGAAGTGTGCATCGATGCACACTTCTGCAGCCTTCGGTGCCAGAATATCCCAGAATGCATTTCGCACCAACCGAACAGAATTGTGGGCCGTGTTCAATTTCAGGACAGAATTTGAGCCCGGCTAAAAGCAGTTTTAGATCTCGCTGTAGCAGTGTAATTCAGTCACTTTATTAAGTTGTATTATTTTATTACGCGACAATATACCTATGTATATTATACATATTTGTTCAGTTTATCCAAATAAAGCCTGTTTAGAAATATGCTACGGCGATTTCGGAGATGTCGGGAGCCGCTACTGGGAAGCGCTGGCGCGGGCCAGCTGATCTCCCAGGCCGCCAGTGTGTGTGTGTGTGTGTGTATATATATGTATATATATAACAATAAAGATTGGTTAATATTGGTGAAGTTATAATTCCTATTTATATATATGTATATGTATATGTATATTTATATATATATATATGTATATATATATATATATATATATCTATATATCTATATACCGGTATATATATATATGTATATATATATATATCATATATATATATATATGATATATATATATATATATCTATATATATATATATTAATAGGAATTATAACTTCACCAATATTAACCAATCTTTATTTACCCATGGTTCTGTCTTAGCCGAAATAACATCAAACGTCGACGCCGGCGGTGAAACTCCAGCTCCTTAAGTTCATTAGTTAAAAAGAATACTGAATACAAATCATCCATTTTTAACACGCAATTGATTTTCCTCGTATTATTAAACTCTCAAAAAGACGCTTCTAGTTGGACTATCTCCGCGGCTCTGGTCAGCGCGCGACGACGGTGGGCGTGGCGCTTCGTGACGCAGCTGGTGACGCATTCAGGAAGTACTCCGTAGGCTAGACCGTCCCATTTAACAAGTTTTTGAAGCAGCCTTCGAAGCAGCCTTAAGACTGCAGCCTTCGGATGCAGCCGAAGGATGCAGCCTTAAGGCTGCAGACCCTGAAATGGAACACGGCCACAGAAATATGAGTCCAATGTCCCAGATAAACAAGCCACTACCGCATCGCATGAACCACCAGGCGAAAGCGAGTAGAGACGCGGCTACAGGCAAGACCTACGCAAACACGTCTCGTTGTAGTAGTACTAGGTAGGTATAGGTGTAGTACTAGGCGTTGGTTTGTGGGTTGATCTTCTTTTACCTGGTTATTTCTCTCTTTCGATCGTATAAGCGAGAAGAAAATAAGAAAAACATCAGACAACATCATACTGAGTGGACTTACCCCGATCAAGCACGTCACGACTATGAAGCCCCATTTTAAACACGCGTTCACTGGACTCATGGTCACAGCCGACAAGGATAAAAAGAAATAAAAACACGATGGAAAAGAAGAAAAAAAAAACAGGGTTTGGGATCTCCCGATCTCTTTCTGGACCAAACTTTGATACACAGCCTCCCTTTCACAGCGGTACCCCCCCTCTTGGTGTGTGTGTGTGTGTGTGTGTGTGTGTGTGTGTGTGTGTGTGTGTGTGTGTGTGTGTGTGTGTGTGTGTGTGTGTGTGTGTGTCTAGATGTCTAGATGTCTAGATGTAGATAGCACAGAGAGTCGAGGCAATGGCCAAGAAGATATAGACCCCTGGTTATAATCTCTCTTCTAGGCCCAACCCCAATACGCAGGCAAGAGAGGGAGGGGCCACACTATTTACAGTCTGTGTGTGTGTGTGCGTGTGCGTGTGCGTGTGCATGTGTGCATGATTGCGTGCGCGTGTTCGCGTGCGTCTGTGAGTGTGTGCGTGCGTGCGTGTGTGCGTGCGTGTGTGCGTGCGTGGGAGTGAGCGTGTGTGCGTGCGTGTGTGAGTGCGTGTGTGCGTGTGTGTGTGTGTGTGTGTGTGTGTGTGTGTGTGTGTGTGTGTGTGTGTGTGTGTGTGCAGATTTGGGAGAGGATATTACATCATGGCATTATGTGAAGAGATCCCACTGCGCTCTATGGAGGCAAGGGGAGTTTGGGACTGTCCCACGTTTCAAAGGCATTTGAACAACAGGCAAGCAGTACTCAGTCTTTGTGTAGAACGTATGTATTACTTTACTTACTTAAATTAAAAAGTAATTCTAGACTAATACAAGATAGAAGATAGAAGATAGAAAATATTTTATTGGCCAATTGCAACAGGTACTCCCCATTCCCTCCCGCAGTATACATCTCCAAAACAATATCACCACAATAAAAATAATATAAACAATAAAAATAAACTGAATGTTGTTGTTTTTTTTACAAAAATAATGACAAATAAAGACTCATTACTTTCTTTATTCCCCCCCCCCCAAGCAACATACACTCAATTAGGCTGTGTAACGTTTCTAAGCGTATAGAAGTATTTCGCTTTGTACACACGACAGGCTTCGCCTGGCATGCAAATCATTAAAACGTCGCATCAATCGTTTCACTAAAACAAGGGTGTAAATAAATGTGTTCCATAAAGTTCCACGTCAAGACGGTTTAGACTGCAGCTGTCTACGGAATGCAATACAATATACGGAACCCATCCACACAGACTGTCGCAAACTCTTGTTTTTAATCTGAAAGTGTACACACACACTCCTGCTGCTGCACACACATTGCACAACTGCTAATGGGGCGGGAAACGGAGGCCTGGGGCCAATACAAGTATTTCGATTAAAAAACAAAGATAGCATGCACACAAGTGCGCTTGCTTGTGTGTGTGCGTGTGTGTTGCGTGGGTGGGTGGGTGTGTGCGTGTGTGTGATAAAGCACAGTCTGTTCTGACGTCTGTTCTGACTGGTGGAACAAAGGACCCGATTGGATATGTGTCACCAGAATCAGAATAATTAGCCTTGTCTGCCTTATCATTATCCCACAATCTGCGGATTCTATATCAGACACATTCAGGTATCTTCTATGTCACTCCAGCATGTTAAACTATTAGGGAAAGCTTTCTTTTAATAAGGCTGTCTACTGATCTAACGTTATCTATCTATCCATCTCCATCTATCCATGTAGGCCTACCGAGATATATATCTCTCTTTAGATTAGATTCAAGATTAGATTAAAATGTATTGTCATTGCACAAGTACAGTACAGCGAAAATAATTCGGCATCTAACCAGAGTGCGCATGTTGCAGTAAAGTGCACGGTGATATATCATTTACAGTTTACAGTTGCTAGAAGACAGTCTACTAGGTATAGTAGACTCCCATTTCCGAGTATTTCACGGATGAAGAGAGCAGACATCTGGGAAGCATTAATGGATGTATCGACTCTCAGCCGAGCCCACTTTATGCACGCATATCCAGGTCCTTCCGCAAATACACACTGGAACACAGCGTGCCAAACATCTATAGTCACCGTACACACACACACACACACACTCTCTCTCTCTCTCTCTCTCTCTCTCTCTCTCTCTCTCTCTCTCTCTCTCTCTCTCTCTCTCTCTCTCTCTCTCTCTCTCTCTCTCTCTCTCTCTCTCTCTCTCTCTCTCTCTCTCTCTCTCTCTCTCTCTCTCTCTCTCTCTCTCTCTCTCTCTCTCTCTCTCACACACACACACACTGGACAATCGTGGTTTATAGGCACACACGCTAATGACCTTCTGTGCACATACAGGCCAATGTTATTATATCCCAACTGGGGTATATCCGAAAGGGATCCAGCTGTCCTACTATACGTTACAGCAGAACTTACTTGCCTTGTTTCCTGTTTTGTTATTACATTACATTACATTACATTACAGTCATTGAGCAGACGCTTTTGACCAAAGCGACTTACAATAGTGTGTTTCAACAAAGGATGAATAAGTTGGCAAACAATATAGAACAATATCTCGAACAATATCTACCTAACAATCTATAATCGACTTAGTGCTTTCAGATTTACTACCAAAGAGACAAATGTACACACGCTTTCAGAAACACGTTTTGGGTGTAATACGTGTACTTTCACAGTGGCCAGTCAGTCTACTACACTGTATTGATTGGAAACTTTTAAAATTGTAAAGAGACTTTCTTTCCTTGTTTACCTGAGTCTCGGCTGTTAATAGCCAATTACGCACGTATGAGGCCCCGCCTCCAGCCACCTGATTGGTCAAAATGTGAAAGCACGTGAAACGCCCCTCTTATATCTAAAGTCTGCAATCAGACTGATAGACAAGAATAATATATGAATATGAAGTCTAAATTTGTGAGATGACTTCCAAAGGGTAATCGTTGAAGAAACACACGCACGTATGCACACACACACACACACGCACACACACACATGCGCGCACACACACACACACACACGCACACACACACACACACACACACACACACACACACACACACACACACACACACACACACACACACACACACACACGCACACACACACACACACATCTGGAGGCTGTGTGAATAGAGAGAGGCATTCTTTGGTACACCAGCACGCACGCCAGTGGGAGGCCACTTCATTCCTCAGAAGAGCTGTGTTGAGAAGAGTTGTGTGTAGTTCGGGTTGCGAAACATATTGAATCCAAACTAAAGCAGGACATCCTTTCAGATACATTTTAGATTAGATACGATTACATTACAATGTACTGTCATTGCATAGCATTGCACAAGTACAGTACAGCGAAAATAATTTGGCATTGAGTGCAAATGGGACAGTAAAGTGCATGGTCATATATAATGCACAGTGGTTAAATAAGATGTAAAAACAGTCAACTAGGTATAAGTCAAGTCAAGTCAAGTAATTTATTTATATAGCACATTTAAAACAACAGAAGTTGACACAAAGTGCTTTCCAGATTGTATATATATATATATATATATATATATATATATATATATATATATATACATACATACATACAGGTAGGTATACGAGTACCAATGTATTGTATATGCAGTACATTTGTAACAATAATGCTTGCGTTCTATCAAAGTGAAAATCCAAATAATAATGTGGGATTTCTATTAACTTTTTAATATTAAAGTATAATATTACTATTTTAGACCTTCTTGGTGTTGCTGAACATGGGCTGTATATGGACCAGAAACCAAAAAACAGCACCTGTCTCTTTAAGTCAGATCGGTCACGTGGTACGGAAGTACAGCGCCATACACTCCCCACGTGGTTTTGTTTACATGCCACAAGTGAACGCTCTATCTTTTGAACGAATAGGACTATTCGTTGCATGGTGTTATCCAATAGTGTACGGCTTCTTAGGAAACATATATACACATCCGACATATTATTTGGTCAGCTTCATGGTCTCTATGAGGAAGAATGGACTCGAATGAAAAGAGAGGGAAAGAAAGCGTTGTTCTAAACGTCCCCGAGTGTTTCATATCAGACCATGGAGGTTTCACTGGGACGATCAAAAACTCGACCAAGGACTTCGTGGTCACCGAGATGGACGTTAACCGACGGCTGGTCAACACGTGTGATGTTGGTGTTGTTGGTGGTCCTCAGCAAGTCCACGATAAGACCACGAGTCACGATGCCTTGATTGACAAGCGTGAAGAGATGAGAAGACAGCGGGTGGTCGAGGATATCGACCCTGGCAGCCCAGCGAACCTGGACCTCCATGCACTTTTAGGTCCCTCGGTGTATGAGGAACTCGAACGGTTTCTAACACCGACCAGTGTCTCCTCGGGACCCAACAAGGGAGGAGGAGACGAAGACGACGAGGGGATGAAGAAAGAGTCCCTGTCCCCGACCCCAGAGTCCCTGTCCCCGTCCCCGTCCCTGTCCTTGGGCTCTTTCCCCGACAAGCACCAGAGGATGGCCGTGCACCGCGCCGTCCGACACCACTTCCCCTCCCTGATGACTGTCACCCGTCACCCGGAGATCACGGTGCAGGAGAACCCGGACCACCGGGAGCTCCGCGGGTGGGTCACCGAGGCGGAGTGCGACGGCTTCTTTCGGTTCGTCGACGCCAAGGTGCCCGGCTCGTCGTACACCTTTCGGCGCGACGACACCAAGGACCACCGGACGGCCGTCCATCGTCTCCTCAGCCGCAGGTTTGGCAAACTGGTGGAGACCAAGAGCTTGCAGGGAGGAGGAGGAGGAGGGGACCGCCATTACGGTGCGCCTGAAGTCTCGGAAAAGGACCAAAGAGGACCGCTCGGAAGAGGAGGCGTACACCGGTGGGTCACATCAATCACTACACTAACAACAAACGTCTTGTTTTTTTATTTTTATTTTTATTTTATTGGGATAGGGGGGCTTGTCCATGCTATCTTAAAAAATATAAGGTCCAAGTGATCCCTTTGTAAACTCTCGGGAAAAATGGGGGTTGGGGTCCACGTCGAAGGACATTAGGTCAGTATTTGGTCTCTGCAGGAATTGGTTCCTGAAAAAGGGGCACATGATGGATCTAGCCCCGTGAGAGCATCCAGATATTCACGTTTGAGTTTTTGCAATAATCTCCAGAGAGTATAGCTAACATAATGCACACTTGCAACATCAGGATGGTCTGACGAGGATAACATGTTGATCCATTTTACCAGTCAAACAGGGGCCCTCAAACCACTTCTTTAGATCAGATTCGATTCACATGTATTGTCATTGCACAGCACAAGTACAGTACAGCGAAAATAATTTGGCATCTAACCAGAGTGCAAATGTTGCAGTAAAGTGCATGGTGATATGTGTACAGTGGTTAAATAGGATGTCAAATCTGTCTACTAGGTATTGATTAGGAAACTTCTAAGTGTTCTCCATCCAGTTGGGGGCGCATTCTAGATAGGACAAGTGGAAAAGTCTGAAAGTGATGGGCAACAAAAAAACAAAACAACAACAACACGTCTGACCTGACCGGTGTTCCTTCGTTGCCTCCCAGCCTTCACGTTGTGTAAGGAGAACCTGGAGACGCTGGAGGCCATCAGCTACATGGCGGCGACGCTGGGCGCTGCGCCCTCGGACTTCTCCTACGCCGGGATCAAGGACAAGCGGGCCATCACCTACCAGGCCATGGTGGTGAAGAACGTGTCAGTCAAACGGTAGGCCTGTAGTTCTGTGCAGGGAGTTTGTTGTCGTCGTTGTTATTGTAGTTACTGGCTGCTGCTGCTGCTGAGTACCCGTTGATATATACAGTGATGGGAGGATAGTGTTGGTGTGGTGGTGTTTTATTGAGGCTTTGGATGAGAGCCAATCCAAATGGCACTCTCTCACTCAATCACAGATTTATAGATGTGTTTCAGATGGATGGATGCAGACAGATGGAGATAGATGGATGCTAGTTGGATAGATGGATAGATGGATGCAGATAGATGGAGATAGATGGATGCTAGTTGGATAGATGGAGATAGATGGATGCTAGTTGGATAGATGGAGATAGATGGGTACAGATAGATGTTCCAAAACAATAATATTAGCATGATAAACTATCAAAAAAAAAAATGCCATTAAAAAATACCTTTTTGTGTGTTCCAATAGATGCCCAAAATCAATAATTCATATAATGAATTATAATCAAACAAGGATAGGCTTGAGTTATTAACGGCTAAAGCTTTGTGCTGAAAGATTCCACACAGGTTCCTGCACGGTTTAATGGTTACACTGGTTAAGCGGTTGCTGTGTTGCTGAGTGTGTTTTTGTTGGTTGTCAGGCTGACGGAGAAGGCGGCGGTGCTGGAGCGGAGAGGGCTCCGCGTCACCCAGGTGCGGCCCACCGGCGAGCCCCTCCGGCTGGGGCGGCTGTCAGGCAACCACTTCGACCTGGTGGTGCGACACCTGGGGCCACACGCCCCCGGCACTAGTGTGGCCACCGCAGTGGAGCTAGCCGTGGAGAACGTCAAGGTGAGGTTAATCTCTCTCTCTCTCTCTCTCTCTCTCTCTCTCTCTCTCTCTCTCTCTCTCTCTCTCTCTCTCTCTCTCTCTCTCTCTCTCTCTCTCTCTCTCTCTCTCTCTCTGTGTCTGTGTCTGTGTCTGTGTCTGTGTCTGTGTGTGTGTGTGTGTGTTCCAACACTGATTGCATTGATTTTTAACAGACTGACCTTTGGACGCAAACCCAAATGCACGACTGACGATGACACACGTATCAAAGTAAAGCGTCTTTACTGATAAATGCAGTACAACACAAAAATCACGATTGACGATGCAAAAGGCTTCAAGCTCAAAAGAAAAATACCTAAATCACAAAAACCTGACGGTGGCATGACGTGGAAACATGACGCTTGTTCATAAACATGTAAGAACTCATAAACATGAACAAGTAAGAACTCTCTAACGTGAAACAAGTACGCTGGCTAGTAAAGTGGCCTAACAAGCAACAAGTACGAACTGGCCCCCCCGAACAAAGGAAGACGCCACCTAACAGGTAACAGAACAGGTGGAACAATGAGGTGCGGGAACATGAGGGGGGAGATCACTGTGATGCGCTGCAGCTGCGGGGAAGAACTAACAAAGGGGCGTGGCTATCCGGGCGAGGGCTGGGGAAACATGAATGCGGGACGTGATAAGGGGGCGTGGCTACCTGGGCGAGGGCTGTGTACGCAGGGAGGCAGAACTGCCAACCCTGACAACCCATCGCTTTGGCTTAAAGCATCTACTGAATTACTGAATACTTCATGACACGTCTGTGTGTCTAGTCTTCTGGTCGAAAGGACTATTTTAAAAACGATTTTTATTAGTTTGACACATCTCTGGGATCGAACCCAGTACCTTTTCAGCTGGGACTCAAAACGGCTCCAATCGCTGATGACACGATCCTGCCCCCCCCCCCCCCCCCCCTACATGTATTTCAGAGACTAATGTAGCATGTCTAAGTGATGGGCAGACCGATTCTCGTCGTTCATTTTGGTTCATAGTTGGTTCATTCTGATGTATTTTGCCCATCCCTGTCTAGCGTGTCTTGCTTGTTACCCTTCAGGCCCGGGGGTTCGTCAACTACTACGGACCCCAGCGGTTCGGCACCGTGCAGAGTGTTCAGTCCGACCGTGTGGGACTGGCATTACTGAAGGAAGACATGGTGAATATTAATTTACCATTATTATTATTATTATTATTATTATTATTATTATATTATTATTATTATTGTCTTGAGTTGACCACCTTCTGTCAGATCATCACCATCTCGCCTCGGGCAACCGTAAACCTCTACACATAGTCCCGCGGTTTTGCACCGAGTACACAATGATGAACATTGAAATTCATGTTGAAATTAAACGTGTTACATTTTTGCACACATTATTGTAAAGACACGGAAAAGTTGTCTTTACAGCAATTGTTATTAGATCGTAACAATGGTAACAACCGTTACGTTTTTGATCACTGGATGTTTTATGAAGCACATTGTTTAAATGTTATCGAATATAGTTATTAGACTTTGTGAGTTTGATTGTTATGTTGTTCAGGTTGGAGCTGTTCGCCTGTTCTTCACTCCAGAGGATGGAGACGAGCCTCATAATCAAGCCAAGAGATGCTTCCTGGAGACCGGTACGTCCTGACCGATTGATTATTGACTTCACATAGACGTGTACGACGTGAATGTGTTATTCAAATGGATGAACTAGACTGACATCATGTGAGGATGCGCTGTTCTAAGTGTACGTATGTTGTTGCAATGTTTTTTGTGTGATGATTGATGAAGAGACATTAATGTTGGAATTCTCTCTCTCTCTTCTCTCTCTCTCTCTCTCTCTCTCTCTCTCCTCTCTCTCTCTCTCTCTCTCTCTCTCGCTCTCTCCTCTCTCTCTCTCTCTCTCTCTCTCCTCTCTCTCTCTCTCTCTCTCTCTCTCTCTCTCTCTCTCTCTCTCCTCTCATCTCTCTCTCTCTCTCCTCTCTCTCTCTCTCTCTCTCTCTCTCCTCTTCTCTCTATCTCTCTCTCTCTCTCTCTCTCTCTCTCTCTCTCTCTCTCTCTCTCTCTCTTCTCTCTCTCTCTCCTCTCTCTCTCTCCTCTCTCTCTCTCTCTCTCCTCTCTCTCTCTCTCCTCTCTCTCTCTCTCTCTCTCTCTCTCTCTCTCTCTCTCTCTCTCTGTGTGTGTGTGTGTGTTTCTCTCACTCTGTTGTCTCTCCTCTCCTCCACCCAGACAACGCCAAGGAGGCCCTGGCCCTGATGCCCGTCTCCAAGGCCAGGGAGAGGCTGATGCTGAGGGCCCTGCATCGCTATGGCAACGAGGCCGACGGCTGCACGCGCGCCTGGCTCAGCCTTCCCCACGGCATGAGGGTCTTCTACCCCCACGCCTACTGTAGCAGGTATAGGAGTGAACTGCACCCCCCCCCACAAAGTTCAGGTCAAGATAAGATACATAATAATAATAATAATAATAATAACTTGAATTGATATAGCGCCTTTCAAGAGACCCAAGGCTGCTTCACAGAGGGGTAAAAAATGAAACAAAACGAAACAAGCCAACGGCTAAGGAGAATACAAAAATGAATAAAGTAAATAAATAAAAGTAGCAGTGAAAGGAGGGGAAAGAGATGGGTTAGAGGTCAAAGGTCGTGGTGAACAGAGGAGTTTTTAGGGTTATTTTGAAAACGTCCAGGGAGGCTGTGTTGCGGATTTCACCAGGAAGAGAGTTCCAGAGGGGAGGACTGTACTTTATTATTCCAAGACGGGGTTGTTTGGGGACGCGTTCAATTCATTTCCAATGGATTTTATGCTTTTGTCGCCACCATGTGGCGAACTCTGGAACTGCAATTACAATTAAAAGTGCCTGTATAAGCATATTGCGTTACAAGATACAAGATTTTTATTGGCCAAGTACAATGGAATGCTTACTCCCCATGTCCTCCCGCAGTATGAATTTCTAAAACAATACTATAAAAATACTATACACATAAAAAAAAAACGTGCTTAGTGACATTAATATCACATTAATAACATCAATAAAACAATTAACTAAATGCTGTTTGTTGGCACGTGACACTTGACAGTTGATCCTGAAGTGGATGTGCGTTCTCGTGGTCACCAGGGTGTGGAACGAGGCTGTGGCCCACCGATTGGCTACCCTAGGCCACGCCCCCAGGCAGGGAGACCTGGTGTGGCAGCAGCAGCAGGACGCACAGGAAGAAGACACGGGGGAATCGAACCCGCCGCAGGTGACACGCCTTCGCTTCTCTCTTTAAAACCCGCTGACCCCCCCCCCCCCTGTCTCTCTTCACTCCTCCATACAAATGGATTGAAAGAGAACCACATTCACAACGGATAATGGAAAATACTGTGCCATAGAAAATACATCAGTGGATACATACATACGAAACTACATCCGTTACTACAAACCACAAACTAGTTGTTTCTTTCTGTACAGATTCATGTGGTGAGCACTGAGGAGGAGAGAGCTGGAGCCTACACACTAACACAGGTGTGATGCCGTCTGCATAACACTTTGTTTTGGACAAAAGTGTCTGCTAAATGACTAGATCTTCAAAAAATAAAATCCAATGCAGTCCAAAATATGACAGACATGTTATTGGTAAGATTGAGGCTGCCAGGTTCGATTCCCTGATGTCCTCTTTATGCAACAGCGCTACTTGTGTGCGACGTCTAACCCCCACCCCCCTATCTCTATCCACGTCTCCATCGTTGAACAACAAGGTGGTGCTCCCCATGCCGGGGAACACCGTCACGTACCCGCAGAACGCCATGGGCCCGTGGTACAGGGAGAGGCTGGCCGCCGACGGCCTGGGAGACTGTCGCTTCCGGGTCACGGGCCTCAAACTCAACCTGCCGGGCTGCTACCGCCACCTGGTGGCCACCCCGCAGAACGTCACCCACCGCCTGCAGGAGCAAGGAGACGAGGCGGCCGGAGAACGGAAAGAGGACAAGAAGGAGGAAAAGGAGGAGGAGGAGGGCCGGGGAGGAGAGACAAAGTGAGGAGTTGACGGCGAGGAGGATAAGGAAGAGTGAGAGAGCGAGTGCACACCTGGCCCTCGTCCTGAACTTTGACCTGGCGAGTTCCAGCTATGCCACGGTTTGCCTCAGAGAGATGATGAAGTGTGACATTTAGTTGGCCGCTCGTACCGAGGGGAATAAAAGACGTTTAAACTTTTCTGTTTTGTGCCTTTGGATAATTTTCTTGTTTTCGAGTTTACTGAAATAAATAGAAAAAAGTTTCAACTTGCGTATGCCTTTCATTGTTTATTGCTCAGTTTCTACTGCTTCTTAAACTACTACTGTAATCCTGCTCAAGATGTTATACACAGCTGCCATAAGGCCTAAGGCCCATGCTTAACAGTAGAAAACATATTGTACATTTTTCGGCAACGCTTCACCCATTTTTGCCCATTCCCCACCATCAAATACATGCAAATACATTGGAACCACAACATCCAAAGATTTTGGCCACATTTCATGTACAGTGCACTAACAGCCACTAGGTGGCGGTGACGTACCGCATTTCATTTATAACGGTCAAATGGTTTAACGTGGACACCTGACGTGTGCATGCTCTTAATTCATGTATTAAACAAAACCGCAATGGTTAACTATACTATTCTGTAGGCCTAGCCAATCATTTCATTTGAAATCCTTAGGCTTGGATTTGCTATGTTTCTACCGTAGCAAAAACCATACGGTTTCTAAAAGGAGCAGATTTAATTTTTGTTTTGTAAAATGTAATGTTTTGTAGTCTGACATTGTTCTGTTGTCTTACAGAATACACATCTTATTGATCTATTATCTCTTGTCTTTATTCACATAGTTGGGATTGAGGTAATCCAAAAGTAACGGAAAATGATCACGTTACTTTAATATTGTGATACTTATAGATTGGGTTACTGACTACATATTTTGGAAGGAACAGAAAACATGTTTACAGTAACCCTTCCAACCCTGCTTGGTCCTTAAAACACATCTAAAGTAGTCCTAGCTACATCGTAGCTGTAATATACCACATGTAGCATACCAATGTAATTATGTTGTATTCACGCCACGGGCCAGCATTATTCAAATGGAAATAACGAAATGGATACAATCCTGTCTGGCCAACATGGCTAATTTATGGATATTTCTTTCATGAGAATATTCAAATCCCCCCCCTAAAAATGAATAACTTCATTGTATGGCTCTGGGCTGTTTGTACTACCTGTGAATAGAAGTAGCCTCATGTAGGGAAACATATATAACTGTATAAATGTAAACATAGAGCCTTTTGTGTTTTATTTAGTAGCCTATCTCACATCTGTCCACATTAAGGGAAGCTCAGTTAGCACTTCCACGTATTTTCAATTAAGCAATTTTCCTCAAGTTTCCTTTTGTTGTAAAATCAGCGTTTCTAAAAATAAGCTTAACTTAAATAGACGTAGATGTACTGAGCAAACACAAGGATGAACCCTTGCAGCATATTATACATGATTTATACACTTTAACTTTCTTTACTTTATGTCGTGATGACGACGACGCCACGGTGGGTTTTTCCGTCGCGTCTCCCCTAGTGCGTCTCTCCTATCACTCCTCTCCTAGCGCTCCTCTCCTAGCGCTCCTCTCCTAGCGCTCTCTGCGTCCTCTCCTATCGCGTCCTCTCCTAGCGCTCCTCTCCTAGCGCTTCTCTCCTAGTGCTTCCTCTCCTAGCGCTCCTCTCCTAGCACTCCTCTCCTAGCGCTTCCCTCCTAGCGCTTCCTCTCCTAGCGCTTCTCCCCTAGCGCTCCTCTCCTATCGTGTCTCTCCTAGCACTTCCTCTCCTAGTGCTTCTCTCCTATAGCGCTTCCTCTCCTATAGCGCCTCTCTCCTATAGCGCTTCTCTCCTAGCGCTTCTCTCCCCTAGCGCTCCTCTCCTAACGCTTCTCTCCTAGCGCTTCTCTCCTATTGATGACTTGCAACCACGTGGCTAAAAATGCAATGTCACGAGTGTCCGCCATGTTGGTGGGTATACAAACATCAAATATGCCTGCCGTCGCAAGCACTCTCACAACAAACTGACTTATTTTCCGTTATTTTCCGGCTGTTGGGTATCCTGATATAGCGAATTATCTGCTGCTATTGACCTCATGGGCAACAATGCAACATCATATTAATTCATTCAACTTTATTTTCCTTGTCCTATTAACCCGATAATTTGGATAAAAGCAGCTGAAGCATCAATGTGAACCCTTGTTGAAACATGCCCCATGTTTTGAGGATTGTTTCTGTCATACAGCCTCACCGGCGCTCTTAAATTATAAAACACAATGAGTCAACTCTTTGCCGATTTGTTGGCATAATAGTGAATCTGTAGCTGATAGCAGATTGTATATCCACCAACATGGCCGACTTCCGGTTCTCTGGTCGTATTTAAGTTCCTTTCTCCTAGCACTCCTCTCCTAGCGCTCCTCTCCTAGCGCTCCTCTCCTAGCGCTTCCTCTCCTAGCACTTCTCATCTATAGCGCTTCTCCCACGACGTGACGTAAAAGCGCCACATCCTCCTAAGTGGATTCTTGACCCCTCGCCTCACGTACGAGACATCTTTAAATAAGTCCTTCCTTTAACAACCCGCTGCTGCCGTAGCCTGATAATAAAAAAGTCCGGTCCAGTATATGTGGTATTAGCCTGAACAAAAAAAAACCCGGCAAGAAATCAAAGCACCCCAGTAGTCTCCCTCATCTTCATTAAGTTGTCAGCCTCACTTAATAATACAGAGACACAATATCCTTCAGACTCTGTGACCGTTTCGCCAGACTGGTTGTGTCTGTCCATGCCGTGGTGGTGGTGGTGGTGGTGGTGACCATAGTGGTGGTAACTGTGGTATACTGAAGGGGGGGGGAATTAACAAGTCCTTGAACTCACGAGTACATCATTCAACGACCGCTCTCTCAGACCACTTCCTGTCATATAATATCTAATGTCTTTTAAACCCCCCCCACCTACCCCACCCACCCAAACCCACCACAGCTGTCCAGTGTTCCCACACTATCAAAGTCTGTTATATTAGTGACAAATCTTCGTGCCTGGGTAAAGTAGGCCTGCTGCTGCATGTTAATATACTACACAACCACCCGCCCCTCTCCTCCTCCCCCCCTCTGCTGTAATGCAAGACATTTGTAAGTAGCCCAGGCATATTATGAATATTACCATATTACTATATTAGGATAATTTCTATACTTAATGACTACTTCAGTAGAGATGTCGCAGTAGAAATGTATTGCACGTGAGTTTGACTTGTCACCTTTTGACTTCTACTACAGCTATTTACGGCATTGAAATAGCCGAAGTTGAACGTTTCTCAAGAATAAAACACACTTATCCGTGAGTCAATCCTTCCAGGGAATTTTCTTCTTTAAATCGTTTTATTGTAGTATACCCTCGACCTTGGAAAAAATGTTTAGAAAATGATGTAGCTATATCGATGTAGCTACAACTCGAATCACTAGAGGCCGCTAATGGGAAAACGTACACAGTGCAGATTTAAGTTGTCGCTGTAGCGCCCCCTTAAGGCAAGCAGGCGCTGGTGGCAGGGGTGGCAGGTTCAGAGAATGACAACTTTGCAATAACGTCTCGGTAGCCGGGATGGAAAAGAAGAAAGAGAAAAAGAAGAAGAAGAAGAAGAAGAAGAAGAAGAAGAGAATGGAGGAAAATGCGAGCCATAGGCATTTCAAGTACAAAATTATATTTTTAACTTCAAAACAAAATCAGAAGTGAGCTACTGCCGCCCACAATATATACGCCCGTTGTATACATTGAGGATAACGTGAGCCTATGTTTAAACTGACTTATGATGAGGGGCCATAGAATGTTCTAGAGCCCACTCCTGTAGTAGACCTATTGAAGTGGGGGCAACATCTTTATTTAGTGTGGGGGACGGGGACGGGGACGGGGACGGGGGGTGGTTGTTAGAAACAGACGAAAATGAACACAAACGTGATAAACCACGTAAAACCACACTCCACACGGGCCCTGACATGTTTGTCCGGAAATAACGTAAGGTAGGGTACGATGGTGGGATATTATATATGGTGGTTATATGGTTTGTTTTTCTAAGGCCAGAGTGCAGATAAAGGAGTGTGTCTTTATGGAGACATACCTCCAGAGTGTATTTATGAACTATTAGTCTATGACATATTGCCATCTGTGTTTAATAATGACAAAGGAATGCAGTAGCTATGTGTGTGTGTGTGTGTGTGTGTGTATGCGTGTGTGAGTGTGTGTGTGTGTGTGTGTGTTTGTGTCTGCGTGTGTGTGTGTGTGTGTGTGTGTGCCTGTGTGTGTGCTTGTGTGTGTGTGTGTGTGTGTAGACTATCTTGTTTCAGGAGCAGCCTCACTAAAAGTGAAGTACAACATTGGCAAAAATACATTTGAGCTAGTTGTAGTAAAATAAAGCATATACTTATTTGGCCCTGTAGTTAGGGCCTTTATAAGGGTATTTTTACTCCCCCCCCCCCATGACGTGGCCTATAAACTGTATGCTGACTGCATGTGAATGCTTTGTGCGTGCATTTTAATTAACAGCTGTTACATTGGAGAAATCGACGGTGGGAGTGTGGTTTGTCCGATGTGTTATGCACTCATTTGGGGCGCAGCTTTAAACTGTCATGATTGGAGGAGGACAGCCCCGGCCCATGAATAGTGTAAAGAGTATAGTGAAAAGTGGCAATGAAAAGTGTGTATGTTTAATGTCGACTCTCATTTATTAGTCAAGGCTTGAAAGTACATTCATTTGATGTTATAGGGCTTGTAACTACCGGTGGATTGTCTACTCCAAGTGGGGAGTGAGAACTTACCCCAAGTGAAGGAGTTCAAGTATCTCGGGGTCTTGTTCTCCGGTGAGGGGACGATGGAGCGTGAGATTGAACGGAGAATAGGTGCAGCGGGAGCGGTATTGGGTGCCCTTTACCGCACTGTTGTGACTTCGTTCCTACCCGTTCACCTATGGTCATGAACTATGGGTAATGACCGAAGGGACAAGATCGCAAATACAAGCGGCCCGAAATGAGTTTCCTCAGGAGGGTGGCTGGTATCTCCCTGAGGGATAGGGTGAGAAGCTCAGTCCCTCGTGAGAGACTCGGAGTAGAGCCGCTGCTCCTTCGCGTATAGAAAAGGAGCCAGTTGAGGTGGTTCGGGCATCTAAGGTGAGGTCCTGGTCGCCTCCCGAGGGAGGTTTTCCAGGCATGTCGAGCTGGGAAAACACCCCGGGGCAGGTGGAGGGTGATTACATCTCCACGCTGGCCTGGGAAACGCCTCGGGATCCCCCAGTCAGAGCTAGTCGTCCCTGTTGCCAGGGAGAGGGAAGTTTGGAGTCCCCTGCTGGAGCTGCTACCTCCGCGACCCGACCTGGATTAGCGGTATATACGATGGATGGATGGGCTTGTTACTTCACATCGCAACGACCACAGCCATTTCTGGAGCATTGGAAGTTATTATGTTATGGTAGTAATATTGTTTTGTTTGTGTGTAAATATCCACTCACCTGCCCGCTTTATGAGGTACGCCTCACTGGTGGTAGCGGGTTAGACCCCCTTTAGCCTTCAGAATCACAACTTCCAGGTGTTGGAGACATTGGTCAGAGATTTTGGTCCATATGGACATGAGAGCATCCCGCAGGTGCTGCAGAATTGTTCGGGCTGCACATTAAGTCTATTCAATAATAATAATAACACTAATAATAATAACTTGAATTTGTATAGCGCTTTTTCAAGGGACTCAAGGCCGCTTTATTCAAGGCGCGGTTCTACTCTGTGAGTGCTGCGAGTTATCCTCTAATTGATTCTGGTTCATTGGCAGGAACCACTCTTCCGTGCAGCCTCGTTCAAGTGTTGGACGAGGATCTGAGTGCTTGATTGAAGGCATCGTGTTATTCATAATAACAATTAACCGACCCCAAAAAACGCTTACTCACACACACATCCGGGAGGCCAGACTTAGGAGGAAATGTCCCATTTAAAGTCTGGTGGTGGTGGTCGCAGCACCACCACCACTCACAGGAGAATTAGCCTGCACAAATAGAGCATGTATTTGCCCACTGTTAAAGTTTAAAAGCTGCTACTGTACAGTGGACCCCTTTATGTCTCGCTGGGCAGACTGGGATGGAGGTGTGGAAAAGGGTTGTTACTTTTAATGGCGTCTCTCTCTCCCTCTCACTCTCCTGCTTCTCCTTCCTTCCATTCAGTCTTCCATCCACCCGGAGCCTCCCTGGCACAGCCCATGTCTGTGGACGACTGAGAGAGAAAGAGAGAGAGAGAGAGAGAGAGAGAGAGAGAGAGAGAGAGAGAGGAGAGAGAGAGAGAGAGAGAGAGAGAGAGAGAGAGAGGTGTGTGTGTGTGTGTGTGTGTGTGTGTGTGTGTGTGTGTGTGTCTGTCTGTCTGTCTGTCTGTCTGTCTGTTTTTGTGTATTGGGTCTATCTCTGTTCGTAG
>CM051022.1:10746468-10748968 GCA_027704905.1 Muraenolepis orangiensis | reverse complement strand
TCTGTCTGTCTGTCTGTCTGTCTGTCTGTCTGTCCGTGCCGGCTGGGGAAATTTCGTTGTTTTTTTTTTGTTGGAAAATCCTCTCGGTAACGGAGAGGAGAGGAGATGAATGGTCCCCTATTTGGGCATATTTAGACTCGCTCGCATAATGAAACGTTATCTAAACCATGTGGCCTGATAAATGTGCGCTAAGGAAAACCAAGTGCTTACAAGCCATTACGCAATCCCCCCCCCCTCTCTCCTCTCTCTCTCTCTCTCTCTCCTCTCTCTCTCTCCTCTCTCTCTCTCTCTCTCTCTCTCTCTCTCTCTCTCTCTCTCTAACCCCCTCTCTCTCTCTCTCTCTCGGGAAATATGTGTGTAAGATTAGCAGGGATGGGGACTTTGAGAGGACCCTTTTGAGGAAAAAATAACTATCTTACATAAAGAGGGGAAGCTATCTTTAACCAGCACTCTGCAATCTTGCACAAATGTACACACACACACACAATTCCATCCATCCAGGGAATTTCTATCTATATTAATATATATTATTTTTTTTATGGTCCATTTTTGCCACCCACCCCCTACAACTCAAGCCACTTGCCACCGACTAATGGTAAAAGTTACATAATGCATATGTTTGACTGTTTTAAATAATGCTCATTCATGCTATGGTAAATGTCTTAAATGTAAATGTAGGTGACTTTAGCCAACACCATATAAGTAACAATACAGCGTTGAATAGAGTATATGTGTATTAATAAATGAGTCAATTATTTGGCTGCTTTTAAAAGTAAGAAAGGGAATCTTTTTTTAAACTTGTACATGTTTTAACGGTCGGTTTAATTAATTAGTTAAAAGTGTCTTTCAACCGACGGCAGACAAATTGAACCAAAGCGAGTTCCTTTGACCCTGCTCTCGGTTCAGGCCAAGAGCGGCTGGTTGGTCTGTCTCCTGCCCTCACGAGTTCAGCTCAACACTTCCCACACTGAAGGTGAGGGGGTGGATGTGTGTGTGGTGTGTGTGTGTGCACGCATGTGTGTGTGTGTGTGTGTGTGTGTGTGTGTGTGTGTGTGTGTGTGTGTCTGTGTGTGTGTGTGTGTGTGTGTGTGTGTGTGTGTGCATGCACGCGTGTGTGTGCGTGTGCGCCCATGTTCGGTGTGTGTGTGTGTGTGTGTGTGTGCGTGTGCGCCCATGTTCGGTGTGTGTGTGTGTGTGAGTGCGTGCGTGTGCGTGTATGTAGATGGGATGGGAACAGACCGAGCATACACAAGCCTACTGCTCCTCATCTGATTGTCCCACACACATTCTCAAACACACTCACATTCTCAAACACACTCACATTCTCAAATACACACACACACACACACGCACGTGCGCGCACACACACACACACACACACACACACACACACACACACACACACACACACACACACACACACATATTTGGGATGAGATCACACACACACACACACACACACACACATGTGTCAAAACATAACAATCTCTTTGGCATATTGTGGCTGAAGAACAGACCATCTCAGGCTGCCCAGGATAAGACTTCATTGTCAGTTATCTTTGGGGAGAGGATGGAAGGCAAGCATTCATTTTCTGTTATTGAATTCACACAGTAAGTGTAAGACAAGACAAAGAAGTGAGATGTGTAGCGAGACAAAAAGAGACGCCAGAGTTAGAAGAAGATGAAAGACAAACATGTGACCTGGTGAGGTAGGCACACCGCCATTATAACTCATGGAGAAACTTCCTCCATTACTGTGTTCCATAAGACATCAAGGTAAACAAGGACATTCACTGTTCTGCTCTCCTCGTGCTGGTCCAATGACAGAGCCAGGCATCTTCCAGTCAGGAAAACGACTTCACACCAGTCACAGTAAGGCTACTAAGCACCAGTCAGTAAGGCTACTCCACACCAGTCACAGTAAGCCTAATTAACACCAGTCAGTAAGACAACTTAACACCAGTCAGTAAGACTACATAACACCAGTCAGTAAGACTACTTCACACCAGTCAGTAAGACTACTCAACACCAGTCAGTAAGACTACTCAACACCAGTCAGTAAGACTACTTCACACCAGTCAGTAAGACTACTCAACACCAGTCAGTAAGACTACTTCACACCAGTCAGTAAGACTACTCAACACCAGTCAGTAAGACTACTCAACACCAGTCAGTAAGACTACTTAACACCAGTCAGTAAGACTACTTCACACCAGTCAGTAAGACTACTCAACACCAGTCAGTAAGACTACTCAACACCAGTCAGTAAGACTACTTCACACCAGTCAGTAAGACTACTCAACACCAGTCAGTAAGACTACTCAACACCAGTCAGTAAGACTACTTAACACCAGTCAGTAAGACTGCTTAACACCAGTCAGTAAAACTACTTAACACCAGTCACAGTAAGACTACTTGACACCAGTCAGTAAGACTACTTAACACCAGTCACAGTAAGACTACTTGACACCAGTCAGTAAGACTACTTAACACCAGTCAC
>CM051022.1:10738968-10741468 GCA_027704905.1 Muraenolepis orangiensis | reverse complement strand
TGAATTACTAATTTGTTATCTTGGCACACAATCAGTTATATAGTCACACACTGTTATATAAGCAGTATCAGGCGTAGAGATTCTGGGTCACTTGTTGAACGATAAAGTACAATTCTCACACACCGTAATGAGTAACTGGTGTACAGTTTTGTACATAACGTAAACACAAGACAAGATGTGCTTTTGGTAACATGTGGCAGTGCAGAGTATGGGCAAGGCCGGTTTTTAAAAAAACACATTAATAACCCATACACGTCGTATTCCTCCATTCCATGTGTGGAGTGTGATGGACGGTTTTAACTTTGAATAGACATGGAGCTACATAATGAGGAAGCTCTGGATCCAATCAGAACACGTTCAGAATCCAAGAAGAATTAGCAGACTTACAACGTGAGGTTCCACAGACGTATCTCCACAGGAACACCTTCTTGTCTCTCTAGCTGTCTGTCTCTCTGGCTGTCTGTCTCTCTAGCTGTCTGTCTCTCTAGCTGTCTGTCTCTCTAGCTGTCTGCTCTGTCTCTCTAGCTGTCTGTCTCTCTAGCTGTCTGTCTCTCTGCTGTCTCTAGCTGTCTGTCTCTCTAGCTGTCTGTCTCTCTGGCTGTCTGTCTCTCTAGCTGTCTGTCTCTCTAGCTGTCTGTCTCTCTAGCTGTCTGTCTCTCTGGCTGTCTGTCTCTCTAGCTGTCTGTCTCTCTGGCTGTCTGTCTCTCTAGCTGTCTGTCTCTCTAGCTGTCTGTCTCTCTAGCTGTCTGTCTCTCTGGCTGTCTGTCTCTCTAGCTGTCTGTCTCTCTAGCTGTCTGTCTCTCTAGCTGTCTGTCTCTCTAGCTGTCTGTCTCTCTCTTCCCCTACTTTATCCGTCTTTATCTACGTCTGTCTGTCTCCCTCTCTTCCTCCTTTCTCTCCTTTTCTCCCTCTCTCTCTCTCCCTCCCTCTCTCTCTCTCTCTCTCTCTCTCTCTCTCTCTCTCTCTCTCTCTCTCTCTCTCTCTCTCCCTCTCTCGCTCTCTCTCTCTCTCTCTCTCTCTCTCTCTCTCTCTCTCTCTCTCTCTCTCTCTCTCTCTCTCCTCTCTCTCTCTCTCTCTCTCTCTCTCTCTCTCTCTCTCTCTCTCTCTGTTTCTCTCTTTCGCTCCACACTGTTAACCGGAAAGAAAAGAAAGAGCATTTCACAACAGATCCGCAATTTGCTAAAGAGAGAGTCACACGCTAATCGCAACAATGTGTGTGCGCATGTGTGCCTGCCTGTGTGTGTGTGTGTGTGGTGTGGTGTGTGTGTGTGTGTGTGTGTGTGTGTGTGTGTGTGTGGGTGGTGAGTGCACGAGCAGGCACATGCGTGTGCACGTCCACGAGCGCTAACAGATCGCCTGCTATGCTAATACCCTACAATTTGCCTTCGGTAAGCCAGGGAAGTGACTTCCAACGCAAGGGGTCAAACCCAAACATGTGAGGTGGGTTAGGTTAGAAGCCGTAGGAGACAGGTTCAGGGAGAGTTCGGGGAGGAAGCCTCGTCCTGATAATAAGCCCAAAGTATCGGGAGGCCCCACCTCTCTCTCTCTCTTGTCGAACTCAAGAGAGATCAAGGTTTTTTTGTAGTCTGCCCACATGGTCTCCTTCGTCGATCCTTGACTGGTCGTATGATTAATGTGCGGCGGCCCGTTTTGACTGCAGGTTTGCGTTGTTGAGGTGTGTGTGAGTGTGAGTGTGTGTGTGTGTGTGTGTGTGTGTGTGGTTGTCTGCGTGTGTGTGTGTGTGTCTGTGTGTGCGTGTGTGTTATTCTGTGTACATAGGGTGTGATGGTTTGACACGTTTATGATTTGCATGCCAGGCAAAAATGTACCTTTTACTGTGTGTGTGTGTGTGTGTGTGTGTGTGTGTGTGTGTGTGTGTGTGTGTGTGTTTGCACAGTGGGGGAAAGTTGTAAAACTCGGGCTTCTGTGTGTCACAGGTGTGTTCACCTGTGTCTGTGAATCCCTGCAAGATAACTTCTATATTTTGGGTGTTAACCGATAACAGTCATCCACTGCAGCTTGTGTGTACACTCAAAAGGATCCCCACATATCCTGGGGTGTTTCTCTCCATGGACGTGGAAGGCAAAGAGGAGAATGTGCGTGTGTGTGTGTGTGTGTGTGTGTGTGTGTGTGTGTGTGATTGTGTGTTTATATGTGTGTGTGTGTGTGTGTGTTGTGTGTGTGTGTGTGTGTGTGTGTGTGTGTGTGTGTGGGAAGAGCTGCCTCTCTGTCCTTCAGATGGCTTCTGCATCTCCTATCTGAAATCCAGATGGGGGAGGCTGGTTTGCACGACACGGCCTCCAGGGCGGCCTGGACCCGCTCAGGTTGAGGTCGGCTGGATCGGTCGGAACGGAACGGAACGGAACGGAATAAGCCTTTTGAAAAGGAAGCTAAGAGTTTAGCATTCATCGAAGACTGTGGGAAAACAGAGAGAGAAACATAAATGTATAATCATGATGCAGGGAGAGAGAGAGAGAGAGAGAGAGAGAGAGAGAGAGAG
>CM051022.1:10716468-10723968 GCA_027704905.1 Muraenolepis orangiensis | reverse complement strand
TCCCCCCCCCCCCTCCACCTCCTCCTCCTCCTCCTCCTCCCTGTCCATCCATCTCCATCTTATTTTTCTCCCTCTCACTCCAGGTGAGAGGGTCCCTCACAGGGGGGTGGGGGGGGGGGGGGGTGGGGGTTCCATTTCCACTGCTCGGCTGCTGAAGGCTGATGAGCTTCCCAGCCTAATCACAACACTGTGTTTCTCATTCAGACTTCTTTCTTTCTTTCTTTCTTTCTTTCTTTCTTTCTTTCTTTCTTTCTTTCTTTCTTTCTTTCTTTCTTTCTTTCTTTTCTTTTCTTTTCTTTTCTTTTCTTTCTCAAGAGACATTTGCCATCACTTGAAACTTAAATGTCAAACGTTGAAGCTACCATGATGCTTCATGGCTATCTCTCTCTATATTTATGTATGTATGTATGTATTTTATTTATGTATTTATTTAAGTATGTATTTATGTATGTATGTATTTATTTATATTATGTATATTTATGTACAGTATGTGTTTATTCCTCTGTTATGTATCGTTTGGCAACGTCTTCAGTGCTTGGAAGCCGATGAATTGTTTCTGTGATTTACAGACGGACTTTCAAGTAGTAAAAACAAATGCATTCCAAAACGGCTGCATGTGGTTCAGGGTTTTTGGCACATTTTTTCGAAAAGGCAAGTAAACACAACTCGTATCCCATTGTTGGGTAAACTGCTGCGTACTCATCCACGGGGCCCGTAAATACCGGTTAACGTCCTCCTCTTGGGAAAGGATCCAGAAGGGACAACATATCCCGCATTCCCTAAACGTTCTGTTGTGTCACCAGCTGGGTTTCCATCTAACAGTCTGAGCTAAACTCTGAAGAGCAAACTTTTGGAAGTTCGCACAAAACCAAAGAAAAAAGGGAAATGCTGATAAGTTGATAATTATTATTATTATTAAGTTGTGTTTCTCGGTCCACTAGTTGGAGCGAAGGAACTACGTCAGCGATGACGGATATCGGGCGGTGACATGAGCCGTGTTTTCGGGTCATCGGAACGCTTGAGAAGAAGAAGCCGACAGCGTAAGTCACGTGAGTTCAAAGTTCACTACAGAACAGAATTGATTCGGCAAAGGTTCTCGAATCAGTCAAAAACCACCTCAAGCGAGCGTATCAACTTTTATGCAAATCAGAGGAAGTCGATTTGAATTTGGCCGTTTCCATCTAACATTTTCAAATGTGATCCTACGAATCGAAATAGGGTGATGGAAACCGGACTACTTTTCTGAAAGAAGTTAACCGAGGGACCCGCTCACTCTCCCCGCAAGTTACTACCTGTGCAAAAGAGAGTTGCGCAGCAAAGAAACGAGTGTTAAGCTAGCCCATCTATCATCAGACCGCCTGAGATAAAGGCTATATTAGCGCCGCAGGCAGAGATAGAGGATAGAGTCGGGGACTGTTTTATCCGCCCGGAATGTTCCACCGCGGCCCGCAAGAGAGATACATAAGGGGGGGGGGGGGGGGGGGGGCGCAGCAAGCCACAAATGGAGCTACATGGCGAGCGTGCGCTAATCATATCTGCATCTTTCTCCTGGGAACGTTCCCCCCCCCCCCCCCCCCACACACACACACACAGACACACACAAACACACACACAGACACACAAACACACACAAACACACACACACACACAAACACCGCTGTCCTCTCTTTCTTTCATTTTTTTCTACTTCTTGGTCGTATATCCTCACGGCTAAGGCTTTGACCTCCTCTTACACCCTTCCCTCCTCCTCCTCCTCCTCCTCCTCCTCCTCCTCCTCCTCCTCCTCCTCCTCCTCAGCTCCTCTGTGTGAGTTTTTCCCTCCATAAATTTGACCGGTCTATTGACAGCTGGAGGAGTGAGAGGGTAGTGCGGAAATGCTCACAATTCACAGCGTGTCGGCCGTGTTCACCGTATGACTGCGTGCGGATGGGCAAGTCTGATTCGTGTGGTTATATTGGTATATATATATGTATATATATATACTCGTATTAGTGAGTGTGTCTTTCTTTGTGGAACGTATATATATATAAGTTATGGTCGCATGCTCGTCCGCATTGTAGATGTGTGTGTCTACATGCAGACTGTTGGCTGACCTCGACATGACCATGCTGGGAGGCCGGTACACACACACACACACACACACACTCACACACGCACACACACAAACACACACACACAAACACACACACACATACATACACACAGAGACACACACACACACACACACACAGACTTTCTCTCACACACACACACACACACACATACATACACACAGAGACACACACACACACACACACACACACACACACACAACACACACACACATACACATACACACACACGCTCTCACCCACACTCTCATACACACACACAAACACACACACTTTCTCTCACACACACACACACACACACAACACACACACACACACACACACACCACAACAACACACACACAACACACACACACACACACCACACACACACACACTCTCTCTCTCACACACACACATAATGCATGCACAGACCAACATAAAGACCTTATTCAAGATATTTAGGAAAGTTCTGCACATATGCCCCGATCCTGTTCATGTCCATTTATGTGTAGTCCCACATGTGTGTGTGTGTGTGTGTGTGTGTGTGTGTGTGTGTGTGTGTGTGTGTGTGTGTGTGTGTGTGTGTGTGTGTGTGTGTGTGTGTGTGTGTGTGTGTGTGTGTGTGTGTGTGTGTGTGTTAGATACAGTAGAGGCCCACATATGTGTGGTCTAGCACACATGCCACAGTATGTGTGCTTGTAACATTCTATTTTTGTGTGTGTGTGTGTGTGTGTGTTAAAATTATATGCATGCCCATGTATGTGTGGTCTCAAATGTATGCGTGCCACATTGTACTGAATGTGTGTGTGTGTGTGTGTGTGTGTGTGTGCCAGTGTGTTTCATTGCATAAATGCCCAGGTGTGTGTGGTCTGGGATGTACAGTATGCATGCCACAGTGTGTATATATGTGTGTGCGTGCCTGTGTGTGTGTGTGTGTGTGTGCGTGCCTGTGTGTGTGTGTGTGTGCGTGCCTGTGTGTGTGTGTGTGTGCGTGCCTGTGTGTGTGTGTGTGTGTGCGTGCCTGTGTGTGTGTGTGTGTGCGTGCCTGTGTGTGTGTGTGTGTGCGTGCCTGTGTGTGTGTGTGTGTGTGCGTGCCTGTGTGGCGCGGCGGGGGATGTATCTGTTCCCACAGCTGTGCTTCGGCCCCGCTGTGTTGGGGGGAAAACATGAGGTAAATCCTGGGCTAAGCAGACCACATCCTCCCTGCAGCCCGGAGCTCAGGTAATGAGGTAGCGGTGGAGAGAGAGAGAGAGAGAGAGAGAGAGAGAGAGAGAGAGAGGAGAGAGAGAGAGAGGAGAGAGAGGAGAGAGAGAGAGAGAGAGAGGAGCCCCGGCTCTCCTTAAAGGAAGAGAAAAACACCCAAAAAAAAAAACAGCCCACTCGCTAAAGTGGCTACACAATAGCGCCGTGGTTCATGGCCGCATCGCTAACAAGGGATCCGCTTCCGGCGAAGGACTTCAAAGATGGGACAGGAAGCACTTAACTGCAGTAATGACTTAACTCCAGGGTGTTAAGTCTGTGGATGCGTCGGTCCTCCGTGCTGCGTGTGAGTGTGTGTGTGTGTGTGTGTGTGTGTTTGTGTGTGTGTGTGTGTCTGTGTGTATGTGTGTGTGTGCGTGTGTGTGTCTGTGTGTGTCTGTTTGTGTGTGTGTGCGCATGTGTGTGGGTTCATGCGTGTGTGTGTCTGTGTGTGTGTGCATGTGTGTGCGTCTGCTTTTGTGTGTGCGCGCATGTGTGTGTGTGTGTGTGTGTGTGTGTGTGTGTGTGTGTGTGTGTGTGTGTGAGAGAGAGAGAGAGAGAGAGAGAGAGAGAGAGAGAGAGAGAGAGAGAGAGAGAGAGAGAGAGAGTTTCACCAACGGGAATGGAAAAGGACAAAAGGAAATCCATCCATCGTTTCTCATTAGTAGATCGGTGTGTGTTATTAGTTCATTCAAATGGTTTGAGGTTTAGGTTTATAGAGAGGGGGGGGGGGGGGGGTGAGGGAGGGATGAGGGCGGGAGGGAGGGTGGGAGGGGAGAGAGAGGGGGGGGGGGGTGGCAGGATCCTGACGGATGGTTTTGTTACACGTGATGACGAAATGGAAGGAAAGGAAGGAAGGACGGAAGGAATGAATAAACAAAACCGAGAAATTTCAATGGGGAATGGAGTGAGTAAGCTAGAGAAGTGCTTAGTACAGACAGAAGACAGAGAGCCAGAGAGAGAGAGAGAGAGAGGAACAATGGGGAAAGGAACGAGCCTAAGAGAGAAAGAACAGAAAGAGAGAAAGTACAGCCACAGGGTGGTCAAGATTGAAAGACAGAAAGGCAGAGAGCAAGAGAGAAAGAACATGAGGGGGGAGGAAGGAAGGATAGATGCAAAGAAAGAAAGAAAGAAAGAAAGAAAGAAAGAAATGATGGAGCAATAGAATGGACAGAAAGGAGGGTGGATGGGAAGAAAGTTGCTAGGTTAAGGAAGGATGGGAGGAAGGTTTTCAGAGAGAAAGAGCCGGAAAATAACCTGACGAAAGTATGGAAATCTGGAAGATTTTTGAATCCTCTTTATTGGTCACACACATGTACACACACAGTGAAATGTGTTTCTCTGCATTTTACCCATCCTTGTATTAGGGCAGCTATTGTATACACAGCCCCCAGGGGAGCAGTGCAGGGGGTCTGGTGCCTTGCTCAAGGGCACCTCTGCAGTGCCCCCAGGAGGCGACCTGTTCTCACTCTGTACTTGGTCCATTTCGGGGACTAGAACCGGCGACCCTCCAAGTTCCAAGTCCCAACAGACTGAGCTACTGCGGGCCACCTAGAAAGAAAGAAAAAAAAGAAAGTAAGCAAGAAAGAAACAACGTAAGAAACAACAAGGGTCTTGGTTTGCGTTGTTTTTGCGCTATTGCAAAACAACATGAATACCAACTAGGTCTGGTCTGGGAGCGACAGATGTTAAGCACCGCCGCTCGGTCGGGCCAAGAGGATGCCTGGCGAATGACGCCTAGGGCTTCTGTCGCCGCGTTTCGGGAACGAAAGAAACCCGCATCCTGTGTTGTCAGGAGAGTAGCGTTGCGTTGTAGCTTCCCCACCCCCCCCCCCACCACAACCCCCCCCTCAAGGCTCACATTGACCCGTCGTTTGAGTTTGTCTAGAAGCTGCAACGGCGCAACCCAGACCCCCACATCCTCCTGGCTTTGAAGTGAAGAGTCGCAGCGAAAGACAAGAATATATTGTTCCCCTGGATCGGACATCTCTCACAACTTAGACATTGGCGGTGGTGTGGCTGGGATGGTGTTGTTGGAACCACATCCCTCTCTGGGGAATGACTTCACTCGCTGTGGCTGTTTGTAGACCTCCGCGGGGACCATGCAATGTAAGCATTCTGTGATTAAAAGAAAAGTGATTTCTCAAAGTTTCAATCTATTCTCTCTCTTCTTTTTTTTCCAAAAGATGGATGATGTGCGAAAAAGGGGGGGGTGGGGGGGGGGGGAGTAGGTGGGAGGAAAGGAGAAAATAAGAGAGAGAAGAGGATAGGAGAGAAGAGGAGAGGAACCGACGGGAAAGGGAGAGGAGGGGGAGAGACAAAGGAGAGGAGAGAAAAGTAAAGGATTGTTCATTTCAAGGAAAGGAGCCTAAATAGTAGGAGAGAATAGGAACAGAAAGGAAAGGAGAAGAGAAGCAGAGAGTGGAGAAGAAGAAGAGGAGACGAGGACAGAGGGAACGATCGGAAGAGGAAAGAGAAAAGGAGAAGAGAGGAGAGGAAAGGGTGCAAAGGAAGAGAAGAGGAGAAAGGGAACAGGGAGGAGAGATGAGAAGAGAGGAAATAAAAGAGAGAGAGAGAGAGAGAGAGAGAGAGAGAGAGAGAGAGAGAGAGAGAGAGAGAGAGAGAGAGAGAGAGAGAGAGAGAGAGAGAGAGAGAGAGAGAGAGAGAGAGAGAGAGAGAGAGAGAATGAGAGAGACAGAGGGAGGGAGACAGAGAGAGAGAGAGAGAGCGAGAGAGAGAGAGAGAGAGCGCGAGAGAGAGAGAGAGAGAGAGAGAGAGAGAGAGAGAGAGAGAGAGAGAGAGAGGAGAGAGAGAGATGAGAGAGGAGAGAGAGAGAGAGAGAGAGAGAGAGAGAGAGAGAGAGAGAGAGAGAGAGAGAGAGAAAGGAGAACTATAATCTGACATTAATAGTAACCAGATCTTGGTGTTGGAGGGGTCATTAAAGGGATGCCGTCACCACTCATAAACTTCAGCAGGGACGACTTTTACCTTCTCTGCTCCACAGCCATTCATCCTGAGATTCCTGCTCTGCTTTTCACCACCACCACCACCACCCCTACCACCACCCCTAACACCACCACCACCACCACCACCACCCCTACCACCACCACCACCGTTTGACAGCAAGCAGGAGGCTAATGGGAGGAAGCAGAGAGGAGGGGGGGGGGGGATGTCCTGCAGCATCTGCCGAAGCGTCCGAGCTGTCAGCGAAGTTGTGTGCGAGGAACCAGCGCACTTTTTTGCCAAAATGTCAACGTTTCAAGCAAATTTCGGCGAGACGTAAAAGCACACCTTCCCGCATAGATCCTTTTTCCCTTTTTATTCAATTTCTGCTGAGGTTATTAAGGGGTATATGCATTGTGTGTGTGCGTGTGTGTGTTTTGGTTTCCGTGTGTGTGTGTGTGTGTGTGTGTGTGTGTGTTTGTGTGTGTGTCTATGTGTGATTGCTTTATAGCTTACAGCCAAGAATCCCTTATTAAAAAAAATGATTTCTCTTCTGTTCTTTACATTCCGCTTTACACTCCTGTCTTTATTGCAAAATGAAAAAATTGCCATGCTCACTAGAAAAGTCGGTGAAACGCGACGCCTTCCTTGGAGTTTCAACACTTAGGCCGAGGAAAGCTGGGGCGCGACATTGACCTCAGTTGACCTGTTCACGTGACCCCATCCACCCCACCACCCCCCCCCCCCCCCACACACCACACCACCCCCTCCCCCTTTCCCCTCCGTGACCTCTACACACCTACCTCCACCTCCGCCCGCGAACTTTGTCTCAGCGGGAAACGGCCGAAAATTGTAACGATACGATTCAACGCGATGTGTTGTTGTTGTCATCATTTTAATTAACGATATCGCCAACTCCAGAATGTTTTTTTTCAGTTTTTTGGCTCCTCTGGCGGTGAGCTTTTAATACGTGTTTATTTATCTTTATTCCAACCGTTATTTCTCTGACAGATGAAGCCACTTTTCGCTGTACTTCCCTTATCTCCACTTGCAGGGTCTTACAAGAGGGCCGCCGTATGTTTTGGCCTGAGGTGGGAACCAGGGTGCGAGGGGTGAGTAGGGAGGTGATCTGAGCAGGGGGGGGGGGGGGTGGGGGTGGGGGTGGGGACACGGGAGGGGGGTGGGGGGTACGACATCGTGGCCTGGGAGGGGTCGAAGGTCGTGA
>CM051022.1:10708968-10711468 GCA_027704905.1 Muraenolepis orangiensis | reverse complement strand
TCTCTGTGGTGCTGTTTGACAGATCAATTGGTCAACAGCTTTGGAGACGCTGGTTCAAGTCCTGCTAATAACGCTCTCCTTCGAAACCCAACAACTTTTTGGAAACTTTGTCGTGAATTGTAATGTCATAAACTCAGAGCATGTCTTAGCCAGTGTCTCCTTGACGTACTTGTGTGAGCTGCAGGTTACCAATTTTTTATCCTAACTTTATTTATTAATTTTACTGGGGCCAAGCTAATCTTTTCACACTATGTGAAGAAGACCCGCCCTAATCTGCCTCTGATTGGCTCTGAACCTGATATTACCCTATCGCTAACCGTCTCACTCCTCATGCCTAAACATAACCAATCCAACCAATGAAGCCAATGACTACTAGCCAATCAGAGACAGAGTAGGGCAGCTCTTTGCCAAATGCGGGTCGGGTAAAAATACGGAACAAAGCGCAATAGTTACCTTCAGGTAACTATTGATGCTCAAGTGACTGATATATGATATGAACATGTGTTGAATTGTGCATAAAACATGTAAAATAATTGTAAAGTGCCAGTAGTGCAGCATCATCATCACAGTGCAGTACAGTGCAGAACAGTGCAGTAACTGTAATGAAATCAGAAAGTCCAGAAAAGTGTGATAGTCTGATGTAATATAGATGCCAATGTTATGATAGGGGCAGCACTCCTAGCAGTTCATTAGGGTCACTGCCTGTGGATAAAAACTGCCCTTGAACCTGGTAGTCCTTGTACGGATGCTGCGGAACCGGCAACCGGACGGTAGGGGGGGGGAGAAGAGATGGTGGCCCAGGGTGGTTGCAGTCCTTTATGATGGACATGGCCTTCTTCCGACATCTTGTCTTAAAGATCTCCTCAATGCATGGAAGTGCACAAACAAATAAACGTTTCCACCATCCTCACGACCCTCTGGATGGCTCTCTTGTCCTGTGCAGTGGTGTTGCCGTACCACACGGTGATGCCACTCAGTCAAGACGCTCTCTACGGTGCCACGGTAGAAGTTCACTAGCCACCGTTTGCCTACCTCCGCTTCTCCTGAGGCACCGCTCTAGAGCATAGAGGCACCGGTGTGCCTTCCTTCAGCATGACCTCTGTGTTCTTGGGTCCACGCCACGTCGTCGAGATCTGTAGTCCTAGGAAACGGAAGCAGCTGATGATTTCCCGTCCGGGCTGATGGTGGAGTGGGTGCCGCGGTGGCTCCTGAAGTCCACGATGAGCTCCTGAGTCTTGCTGTTTGAACATTGGGAATGGTGAACGGGTTCAACTCAATGCGTGGCAGTGGTGTCATTCTAGCAGGAAGAAGTGATGCTAGCCCTGTGGAGAATATCAACACACTCTCTAGGTGTGTTGATAGTCAACATTGTAGTGCATTGTTTGAGTGTCTGCATCATCTGAGAAATACATTTAGTTAAGCGTTAGTTCCGTAGTTCACAGTGTGAACAATCAGAAAGGTTCTAACTATTTACAAATACCTCCATGACAAACCTTCAAAAGCATAAGATAATCTGCCCAAAATCCAAGTGCTCAAAAGCTGCAGACTTGCAAATCCATCTTTGAATCTATTAGGAACAATGATCATGTGACAAATAGTCATTAAGAAATCAACTATCAAAAACATTTATGCAATTTTAAACACATTTATCGCTTATCCGGGTCGGATCGCGGAGGTAGCAGCTCCAGCAGGGGACTCCAAACATCCCTCTCCCTGGCAACATCGACCAGCTCTGACTGGGGGATCCCGAGGCGTTCCCAGGCCAGTATGGAAATAAACCTGTACCTTTGTCTGCCCTGCGGTCTCCTACCAGCTGGACGTGCCTGGAAAACCTCAATCAGGGAGGCGACCAGGAAGCATCCTTACAAAAGCCCGAACAACTGGATCCTTTCTAGGAGGAGGTTTAATTCAGTTGGCGTTGTCTTTGTACAACCTCATAAAAAATACTTTTGTTCATCTTAAAGTGATCTTAAAGTTCATCCTTGTGGCTGTGTTTCCAACTTGTGGCTGTGTTTCCAACTTGTGGCTGTGTTTCCAACTCGTGGCTGTGTTTCCAACTCGTGGGTGTTATTCAGACTTGTGGTTGTGTTTTCTATTATGTCGTTGGGGTGTGCTTCTGATTCTGGTTTTCTTATTCGTGGTTGTGATTTGCACTTCAGGTCCATCGTATAAAACCTTAATACACACCCATCAATATCATATTACGTTAGGTTTTTGGGGTGTCGTGCCACACTTACGACCCCTACCAATGAACAATTGTTGAAACAATTACAAAGAACACTGAAGACTTTCCCTTTCAATTTCCTCCCTTTCTCCCTTTAGTTTGTTCTCGATGTTATTACATTTTTTTCGAATGCGAGCTTTGAGACTTGACACTGATATATTCACAGGTATATCCTTACAGACGGATCCCAGGGACATCCCGAGACAATCCCTCGACGGGTTGAAATCCTACCCGCTGCATTCGTAAAAGGGGACCGACCGGGGGATTACACTACAA
>CM051022.1:10693968-10698968 GCA_027704905.1 Muraenolepis orangiensis | reverse complement strand
ATATATTTCGATATATTATATATATATATATATATATAGATTTGTGTGTGCATATATATAGATTTGTGTGTGTATATATATATACTGTATATACTAGATATATATATCTATATCTATAGATGTATATATCTATCTATATGGATCTTCTTCCTTATAACCAATGTGACCCAGTGTGAACGAGTGAACGATTGCTCGCGTGTGAGAGCATGCAATCACGTGGTCTAGCATGCGCTCGCTATAGCGTGCGATGGCTAGGGTGCGCAGGCCTCCCGGTAACAGTTTTGAGCATTGTGACTCAACAGGGGTGTGAATATGGAGGCCGTAATAGCTTGTGTGGGTCACAACACAGACGGCGATTAGGAGATGAGGATCAGCGGGAAAACAAAAGGATCAGAGGCTGGCTGAAAGTGAAAAGCGGCGAATACAAACAAACGTTTTAATGGGGAGAGAGTCAGGAGTTGGATATTTGTGTTGTCTTGGTTTTGCGCAAATTAGGGTGTCGACAGATATTTGTGTCGATTTGTTTGCCCCTGACAATCCTGGACAAAGCGGGACAACGTCCGGATCAGGAATACTTTTTTATTGATCCCTGGGGTGAAATTGTGTCGCTTTACAGTTGCTGTAGTTTAGAATAGAAATGTAAATGTTGAACAAATAGAAAATATGAAAATAAGTAAAAATCGAAATCTGGAGGATTGGAATCCTCTTTAGTGGTCACATACAGAGTTTTGGGAGACAAATGCAGTTACACCCCCCCCCCCTCCCCCGGAAAGAGACATGGTTACTAGCAGAGGACCCGCGGCTACCGACAGCAGTGCTAGCACGGGCATGTGCTATTTCCACGCACGTTTCGGCGTGAAGGCAAAGAGGTGCCGCTCTCCTTGTAATTACAAACCGACGGGAAACGCCAAAGCCTGCGCTCAGTAGGCATAACAAACCGACTGCTGTTCATCAGAGACTCTCTCACACACTGGCGCTCAGAGGAGCGTCCTGACGGCTACGGAAAGTGACACCGCTGACAGAGATCATGGTTTACATTTAACGTCCGCACAACAACATGCTTATCCGAACCTATGGCACAAAGGCTGTGGACCTGTGTTTCAGGGGGCCAGCGGTTTACATGGGACTTCGTCATGGCCGACATCTCCTTCCCCCTCCTCGGCGCAGACTTCCTGTGCGCTAACAGGCTACTGGTAGACGTTAAGAACAGCCGCCTGGTTGACAAGATAAGAGATACAAGATCTTTTTATTGGCCATTTGTACATTAGAAGTACATTAGAATGCTTACTCCCCATTCCACTTATTTATTTTTTTACATCTCCAAAACAATAACCATAAAAATATAAATAATATGTACAATAAAAATAAATTAAAAAAGAGCAGCAAAGTGACTGTTTAATGATATTTACATGTGTTGAATGTACATGTGTTTTTTTTTACAAACATTTCAAAAGCATTTTAAAGTGCCAGTAGTGCAGCAGCATCATGAACACAGTGCAGTAACTGTGATGAGTCCAGAAAGTCCAGCCAAGTATGTAAGTGTCATGTTAATGACTATCTTCTGAAAGTGAAAGTGGCGGCACTCCTAGCAGTGCAGTAGGCGCACTGCCTGTGGATAAAAAAATATCCTTAGACCTGGTAGTCCTTGTGCTGCCGCTGCGCAATCGGCGACCAGATAGTAGGGGGGGAGAAGAGATGGTGGCCCAGGGTGGTTGCAGTTCTTTATGATGGACATGGCCTTTTTTCCGACATATAGTCCTACAGATCTCCTCAACGCACTGACATTTTCGTCGTTCGTATGTGTCCGCAGCGAGGCGACATACGGCGGGCTCTCCAGCTCACTCTCAGAGGGTGACAAATATCAACATCTTCTCCGTGAGTTCCCCAGCTTGATGCAGCCCACCTTTTCTGCCGCCACTACTGAACACGGTGTTGAGCACCACATTGAGACTAATGACCCCCCCGTCGGAGTTCGCCAATATGGAGCACCTGGGTATCATCCGACACTTGGACAGCCCTTGGGTCTCGCCGCTCCACATCGTCCCTAAACCAGATGGCGGGTGGCGGCCATGTGGGGACTACAGACGCCTTAACGACGCTACAACTCCCGACCGCTAACCAATCCCCCACATCCAGGACTTCTCTGCACACCTGGCGGGAAAACTAGTTTTCTCCAAAGTTTACCTGGTGCGTGGCTACTACCAGGTTCCAGTGTACCCTGTATCCCCAAAACGGCGGTGGTCACGCCATTCGGGCTGTTTGAGTTCCTGAGGATACTGTTTGGGCTTAAAAATGCAGCTCAGTTTTTCCAGCAACTAATGGATTCGGCACTTAGAGACATGCCTAAGGCATGCTTTGTCTATTTATACAACATCCTTGTCACAAGCTCCTCTAAAGAAGAGCACCAAGTGCATCTCCGAGACCTTTTCACAAGGCTAAACCAACACGGCCTGATTATCATCCCGGCAAAGTGTCTGTTCGGGTTGTCCTCCATCCACTTCCTCGGACATCTCATCGACAAAGATGGAGCTGCCCCCCTCCCGTCGAAAGTCGAGGCCGTTTCCTCCTTTCCCTACCCACACATAGCTCGGGCACTCCGGGAAATCCTCGGGATGGTGACTTTTTATCACCGTTTCATCCACTCTGAAAGGCAGGTCCCCCAGCCAGACCGTCGACTGGACAGCGAAAGAGAGATCGCCTTCGATGCCACCAAAGCAGCCCTGAGCCAATCATCCCCCATCCCCCCCCGCCCCCATCACTATCACAACCGACACGTCTGACTACGCCGTCGGCACGGTGCACGAGCAATAGGTCGACGGCGCCTGGAAGCCACTTGCCTTTTTCAGTCGCCAGAGAGCCCCAGAGAGCGCAAGTACAGTGCGTTTGACAGAGAAATCCTTGGCCTCTGGTTGGCAATTTGCCACTTCCGATTCCTGCTGGAAGGCCTTGAGTTTACAGCATTCGTGGACCACAAGCCACACATCTCCAAAGTGGCCCAGCCGTGGTCCACCCGCCAGCAGCGCTAGCTCTCGTACATTTCCGAGTACACCACAGACATCCAACACATCGCTGGTAAGACCAACGTGGTTGCGGACTGCCTCTCCAGAGCAGTCATCGGAGCTGTTCAACTGGGCCTCGATTACCTCCGCATGAGCACAGACCAGGCCTCTGAACACGGGGTCCAGAACCTCAAGACTTCGGACACAGGATTACACCTGGAGGAGGTGGCGGTTGGTGACTCGGGCGCAAATTTGTTGTGCGACTTCTCCACGGACCAGCCTGGACCGTGCCCGAATTGGCGCCGGCCAATTCTTGAATTTTTGAGGCGATACACAACTTTTCTTATCCCGGCAGGACACCATTTGTGAAGTTGGTTTCTCAGAAGTTTGTGTGGCAGGGACTTAAGAAGGACGTTCCCCCTCTCCTCGACAGCGTCTTCCGATGTGGCCCGTGCATTCATCAGCACGTGGGTTGCAGTTGCCAAATGTTTGGGGGTCAAGCTGCACAGCACTACCGCCTATCACCTCCAGGCTAATGGCTTATGTGAGCATTTCCACCGATCCATGAAGGCGGGCGGCCCTGAGCGCCGACCTCACAGACGGCAACTGGGTGGATAAGCTCCCGTGCGCTCCCAAGGAGGACCTGCAGTCCTCGTCGGCAGAGCTTGTCTACGGCCAGACTCTATGAGTACCAGGTGATTTCATCCCGGACGCCACTGTGCCCTGGTCTGCAGCCAGGCAGCGCTCCACCCTGCTGGAGGCCACCGGGACATTCGCGCCCATCCCCACGTCAGAGCACAGCACTCCCGCCTTCCGGGTGTCCCCGGGTCTGCGCTCAGCGAACTTTGTGTTCATTCACCACGACGCCCACCGGGGACCCCTACGCCCCCCTTACGACGGCCCGTTCAGGGTCATACAACACAGGGACCAGAGCCTGGTGGTGGATATTGGTGGTAGACCTGAGACTGTCTCCGTTGACAGGATTAAGCCAGCGCATGTGCACATTTTCCAGGCCATTGGAGTTGGCTCAGCCCCCACGTCGAGGCCACAGGCCATGCCACACCCCCGCCTTCCGTCGACGGGCCTTTGACCTCGTTGACGCCCTTTCCCTCCGACCTTGTGGACAGCACGATCCCGCCTGTTGCTCCACCGACGGCCCCGCCTGCTGCCCCGCCCACCTCGGCCCCTGTTGTCCTCACTCGGCGTGGTCGGGTCATCGTCCCTCCCCAACACAGGGATTTGGACTGTGGGTGAATTCTGGCGGGGCTTGTGTGGTGGAGTGACATAATTCACCCACGGAACTACGGGTGGGGTATTGTGTTTGGAGACTTCCTTTGTTGTTATGTTACTCTTCCGCTAGAAAGTCAGTTGGTTTGTTTACGTTCTTCTCATAATGAATAAACGTCCCGTTTGGACTTTAAATACCCCGCCTCCGACTCCCGTCTCTCGGCACTACACTGTGTACTATACTTTTACTATACAACACTATACTATAATAATACTGTACACAATAAAAAAGAACAATAAAAAATGTATAAAGTGACTGATGGATGATATATACATATGTTGAATAGCGCAAAAGCATTTTAAAAACATTTTAAAGTGCCGCAGTAGTGCAGCAGCATCATGAATACAGTGCAGTACAGTGCAGAACAGTGCACTGGATGTAGTGAGTCCAGAAAGATTAAGCTAAAGCATGATAGTGTATGATAGTGTAATGTAATATGGATGACAATGTTATGATGGTGGCAGCACTCCTAGCAGTTCTAGAAGGCGCACTGCCAGTGGACAAAAACTGTCTTTGAATCTAGTAGTCCTACATCATCAGTCATCACCTACTGTACATATGGACAATACCCTTCAATATCTCCCTCTCTACTCACACACAAACCTCAATGTTTCTGTTTATTTTCGTCGAGAAGCTATGAAGCGTTTAGTTGAACGTTGGATGTCACGGTTTTGTGCTCTACCATAAAGAGCTGCTTCTTCAAGCTTTCAACA
>CM051022.1:10683968-10688968 GCA_027704905.1 Muraenolepis orangiensis | reverse complement strand
GAACTTGAATCGAATCAGTCAAAAACCACCTCAAGCGAGCATATCAACCTTTGTGGACTGAAAGCCAACGTGACCCACCGATTGTGCATTGGTGTACAACAGCCTTTAAGACTCTAGTCAAAAGCATTTCAAGTCTTTAAAAAAACATTTTTTTTGCATAATATTTTAGATTTCCTTTTTCATCCGTTCATATTCCAAAAAGTGTTATCTTTTACAAACCAGCTACGTCGAGTTGCACGATCGAAAGCAGCATTTAAAAGTAAACAAAGCTTCTTTTTGCTATAACTATCAGGTGATAGAATATGTCCACACACACACACACACACACACACACACACACACGGTCGTACCTGATTCAACGAACGCAGACACCTTTAGTTCATCATTTACACTGTATGTTTATGGCCTTGCATGTGGACGCCTGCAGACAGAAAGATATCTTATTCTAAGGTCATCAGTATTGATGTTATGGGCATGTCAGCCTGGTTGCATTAATCATTAGACCTTAGTTCTCCATAGCCATCTATAGTAATACATTAAATACATTAATAAGTTAAAAGGCACCTTTGAATAGGAATACAACTACATGGGTGCATGGGTGCATGGGTACAAACAGACATGCATTATATTTGACTGCATGTCTTCTGTGTGTGTGTGTGTGTGTCTCTCTCTCTCTCTCTCTCTCTCTCTCTCTCTCTCTCTCTCTCTCTCTCTCTCTCTCTCTCTCTCTCTCTCTCTCTCTCTCTCTCTCTCTCTCTCTCTCTGGTGTTTGGGATGCCATGGTCGAGAGACATAGTGAGTCATTGTGAGCGAGAAGGTGGCCCACCGGAGACATCACACCCAGCTGATAAGAGACAGACGGACATGCAGTCAGAAAGACAGTCAGTTAGACAGAGAGGCCGGTAAGAAGGGGTCCAGGCAAACATAAAAGACAGATAGATGGACAGGCATTTGAGCAGACTAAAAATAATAGACTGACCAACAGACACACACACACACACACACACACACACACACACACACACACACACACACACACACGATGTACACACAAATACAGACTCAGTTGATCCTCTCTCTCTCTCTCTCTCTCTCTCTCTCTCTCTCTCTCTCTCTCTCTCTCTCTCTCTCTCTCTCTCTCTCTCTCTCTCTCTCTCTCTCTCTCTGTTCCTTGTCTTTTTCCACATATGTCCTCGTGTCCTCTCCCTATTCAGTGACATCAGCGCCCAAACACTCTTACGTGCTTATATGGCATCGTAGTGTGTATACATGTGTGTGTGTGTGTGTGTGTGTGTGTGTGTGTGTGTGTGTGTGTCAGGGAGCAAGCAGGCGTATCCGACAGGCTGAACCCTGAGCTCATAGGGCTGTATTAATGGCTGACTGTAATCGCTGTGTGTGTTTACATATCTCAAGAGATGGTGAGAGATATTTTGCCTCATTTCAGAAAATCTGGAACCATGGTGGTAGGCCAAGGGTGTTTGTCAAGGGTGGGTGACTGTGTGTGTGCGTGTGTGTGTGTGCGTGCGTGTGTGTGTGTGCGTGCGTGCGTGCGTGCGTGCGTGCGTGCGTGTGTGCGTGCGTGTGTGTGTGTGTGTGTGTGTGTGCGTGTGTGTGTGTGTGAGTCCACCATGCGATGAAACTGGAACATTAGAAACCCTCTCTCCTGTGCTGAATATCCTCTCCTCCTCTTCTTTCCTCTCTTCTTCCATCCTTTGACATTCTCTCCGTTCTGCTCTTCTCATCTCTCCTCCTCTCCTCTCCTCTCCTCCTCCTCCTCCTCCTCTCTCTCTCTCTCCTCTCTCCTCTATTTGCTTCTCTTGTGTCTCTTCCCTCTCCTTATCCCGTCGTCTTGTTGTTTCAGCAAACATACAAAAAACTAAAAAAAAACGTCCTTAAGTCACTCATCATAAATCACGTGTGGTCATTTGTTTGTCATTTGTCGTGCTCACGTTGTGGTAGTGGTACATCGAGACATCGATCTGGTGCTCACCCCCCGCGCTGATCAAAATGCTCCTAACTAAGTCATTAAGTCAGGGAGGGGGGGGGGCTGCCGTTTGCTAATTATTCCCATTCACGCGGCGGTGAACAAACAAAAAAAGCTTTGGCCTGCAGCTTTTCGGGAGGTCTTTGTGTCTCGTGTGATGTCCCCCCCGCACCCCCCCCCCCCCCCCCCCCCCCCCCCTTCCCCCTGATTCCCATTAAGGACCCACTCCCCCGCCTCCACCCCCACCCCATTAAGGAAGGATGGGACCATTAAGGAAGGCTTCATCACTAACGTCCCGGCTTCGCCTGATGTAAACAACGTGAGGACTCCCAGGGGGGGGGGGGGGCACCAGGGGGAACCGACGACCTTTCTCTTAATTGCACTCGTTTTTTTGGTCTGTCGTTTATCAGTAGTTATTCCCACACTTTCTTTAGTTCTTATCTTTTGTTACACACACACACACACACACACACACGCAACGTGCACACACACACACACACACACAAACGTGCACACGCACCCACATGCACACACACACACACACACACACACACACACATGCACACACATGCACACACACACACGTGCACACACACACGAAAAGTGAATTATTGTGAACTCAGATGCATGCCATTAGGAAAGCAGGAATTAGGGCATCTTGCTTCAAGGACCAGGAGTGGGAATCGAACCCAGTATACCTTTCGGCTTTCGAGTCCACCACCACCAGCAGCAGCTGCCCTAGTTATACTGTCGGGAGCCACACACTTCATGTTGCCGATGTTTAGATTAGAAGGCGACCAAGCTGAGACAGCCCACCTGCGGCTCTTTCCGGCGTTATCCTATCCTACACCCTCCCCCTGGGAGAGCAGCGGCAGGTGTCTGGTTACATCACAGACACATCATTAACCGCATCTCATTAGCACGACGCCAACAAAAACAACCACTCACAAGAATCACCTCCAAATCTGGACCTGTTCCTCTACTTTGGTGAACGGATGCTGCTCCACCTTCTTACACACACACACACACACACAAAAACACAAGCAAAACTTGTTTTCTATTTTGCTTGCGTTTTTTTTTAAAGGTTCAAAGGTCAGGGAAGATAGGAGGGGGATATTGAATATTTGAACAGAGGGAGATACTGTGAACACAATGAGATTTACTGTCCACGGTTCCGACCGGCTGCTTCGTGTTGCAATTAACTTGAGGAAGTTATCAGTCAATTTAATTTCCCCCCCCCCCCCCCGAGTTAGCGCGTCTCCATGCAGGCTAAAGTCACAAGCTAAACATTGTCCTCTCGGTAATCAGTTGTAAATTGTCCATGGGGTGGTGTAGACTAGTCTAAAGGGGGGTATTCATCAATTGAATTGCTAGGGTCTTTCTCCCAAATAGGGAGAAACATTTGCCACATTTTAGTGAATGAACCTTTTTTATTGTTAGTAGTGGCTAAAAGGGTATTCAACTTCACTCAAAATCTGGAGGATTGAATCCTCTTTATTTGGTCACATTCATGTTCACACACACAGTGAAATGTGTTTCTCTGCATTTAACCCATCCTAGTATTAGGAGCAGTGGGGCAGCTATTTTATATATACAGCCGCCCGGGGAGCAGTGTAGGAGGTCTGGTGCCCTTGTTGCTCAAGGTCACCTCGGCAGTGCTCAGGTGTTTCGGGGACTTGAACCGGCGACCTTCCGGTTCCCAAGCCCCCCAAGTCCCAACAGACTGAGCCATCCTGCCGCCCCACTCAATAACTACATTGATGGTATATTACGAGTAACATACCATCAATTATGCTCCATTAGTCAATAGTACTCAAGGTGGTATGCTATGTCAGAGTGTATTCACTCCTAAAGACCACCCGCTACACCACTTTGTCCCAAAAAAACAAAACTCTCAAACCCACTTTGAGACTCTTCCTAACTGTCTCATGAGAGCAGCTCTCAAAGCCTCTGAGAGATGGACGAGAGACAGCAGAGAGAAGCAGGGGAGACAGAGAGAGAGAGAGGACCAGACAGCATGATAGATAGAGCACTTTGGGAGAAGGGAGATGTGTGCGTGTGTGTGTGTGTGTGTGTGTGTGTGTGTGTGTGTGTGTGTGTGTGTGTGTGTGGGGGGGGGGGGGTTGTGTGTATATGTGTGTGTGAATGTGTGTGTGTGTGTGTGTGCTTGTGTGTGTGTGTGTGTGTGTATGTGTGTGTATGTGTGTGTCGCTTCACCCGACTATCCCACTCACACACACACACACACACACACACCATCCTCCTTTCTCTGAGGAGAAGTGTTGACAGAAGATCTCCGGCACGTGTTGAGCAGATGCACACACACACACACACACACACACACACACACACACACACACACACACACACACACACACACACACACACATACACACCGCACACACACACACACACACACAAACACATGCACACACGTAAAAACACATAGACACATGCACGCGCAAACACAGACACACACAGACACAGACACACACACACACACACACACACACACACACACACACACACACACACACACGTCTCGTGTCCTCTCTCTTTTGTACAAGTTATCATTGCTGCTGGCATGTAGTTGCTTTGCCAATGAAGGTCACTACAGAGTCTCACAGATCGGAGACACTAATCGTCACTGCCTCCTAGTTTACCTTCTATTGTTCTCCTACATTATTTTCAGATTTTCCTACATTCTCCCCAAACTCAACACATGTTGTCAACTAGTGTTATGGTGGACAGCAGGGCCAGGACCTGGAAACAGTGTGTAGACACAAGAAGTCTTATGAGGATCAGGGTTGAGTTACTGCAACCTTTCGCAACAATATCGCACTAAACTCCCCGGGCAAACGTCTCGTATACAGTGTCTGCTAACGCTGGCCAGGCAGCCCCAAAACATTTCTAACCGATAGCTGACTTTGCTGGCCTGGCAAACTGGTTGGGTTATTTTGGGTAAAAGCGTGTAGGTAAAGGATGCAAATGATGTCAATGCGATTACCGTACTGCC
>CM051022.1:10656468-10663968 GCA_027704905.1 Muraenolepis orangiensis | reverse complement strand
GTGTGTGGTGTGTGGTCGGTGTGCGTGTGCATCTGTGTGGACTGTGTCCCAGTGTTTGTGTTGGAGCCCCAGTTTTGGCGTGAGAATAAATAAATTGAACATGCATGAAATATAAACATGAATATAGTAGGTGTGTGTGTGTGTAAATCAGGTTGTAGGAGTGTTGCCCAGGCACAAGTGACAGAGAGTGTGTGTGCGCGTGCGTGCGTGTGTGTTTATGAGCTCCATCACATAGAGAGTCAACAGTGTGCTCTGTGTGTGGGGCTCCGTCGGACTGATATCTCACACACAGCCGTGGTTGTGCTGTAATGCATGAATTAATTGAGTACAGAGCTGTTTAAATCACCTCAAACCTCAGAACACACACACAGACAGACACACACACACACACACACACACAGACACACACAGACACATGCGCACACACACACACACACACACACACACACACACACACACACACACACACACACACACACACACACACACACACACACACACACACACACACACACACACACACACACCCTTAGTTTTGTCTAAGGGGCCTGAAAGCTAAGAACTTTTAGAAAGCAGTAAAGCTCACAAGAGTATACAGAAACCAATTTTGCGTCGCTTAATGACCGTGACATACTTCTCTCCGTGTTTTGAAAAGACGTGTTCTCTCAGCCCCAATGTCTCCCATGAGCTGTAACCAAAACGCAGCCGTCACCTCACTTCGCAATATTAGTTTTTTTAGGCTCACACCCGCCTTCAATAACATCCACCAAATGGGCTCTATATATATATATATATTTATATAATCTATAGGCAGGCATGCAGACAGACGGATAGAAAAGTAGACATGGACATACATACACATAGACAGATAGACAGACAGATGGACAGATAGATAGAGACGGATAGACACAGACATGCATGCATACATTGCATACATACAGCCAGACACAGATTGAGATGGATATACACTACAGACAGACAGACAGACAGACAGATGTGTATGGGTTTATGAGCCCCCCCCACCCCACCCCCAGGACCTCATAAACCTTGAGTGTGGCTAAAGGACAGACAAACCATACAATAATAATAATCCCCCCGTCCCTGCGTCGTAGTACGCGCGGTCAGGCTAGCTAAGCCCTCGCCCGGCCGCACTGGCCCGGCTAGCCTGCTATTATGGTCACCGTGTGGTGGGGGAAAGTAATCCAGGAGCAGAGTAGCGGTGGGGGAGGAGGAGGAGGGGAGGGGGGAGGAGGAGGAGGAGGGGGGGGGGGGGGGAGAGGAGGGGGGGGACGGACCTGTGATGGACCACGGTGGTTACAGCCTCCTTCAAAAGGAGGGGGGGGGGGGGGTCTCTGTCCAGACCTGCAGAGAGGGGGGGAGGGGAGAGAGAGTGAGAGTGTGAGAGAGTGGATGAGAGAGAGTGGTGAGAGAAGAGAGAGAGAGAGAGAGAGAGAGAGAGAGAGAGAGAGAGAGAGAGAGAGAGAGAGAGAGAGAGAGGAGAGAGAGAGAGAGAGAGAGAGAGAGGAGAGAGAGAGAGAGAGAGAGAGAGAGAGAGAGAGAGAGAGAGAGAGAGAGAGAGAGAGAGAGAGAGAGAGAGAGAGAGAGAGGAACTGAAATGAGGTCGCCTGCGGCCCTTGTTGGGCTGGTGGGTAGCGTGTGACTGAGTGAGAGTTGAGCCGGCGACACACCCGTAATTACCCGGTGGCGTGCACGTGTGCTTCTCACGTTGGTGAGAAGTGTGAAAACACACACACACACACACACACACACACACACACACACACACACACACACACGCACACGCACACACGCACACATTTGTCCAGACATCGGCCGGCACAGTATTCAAACACACACACTTACGTGCATGTGCACACACACACACACACACTTGCCCAGACATTGGCCATCGTCAGGCACAGTAGTCGCAACACACACACACACACACACACACACACACACACACACACACACACACACCACACACACACACACACACACACACACACACACACACACAACACACACACACACTCGCCCAGACGTTGGCCGTGGCCGAGGCACACTGTCTCATGTGAACATTAAAGGTGATGATTATTAAGAGGATAATAATTAGAAGGCTTTTTAAAGCTTCATGTGAAGATAAACAGAGCACATAGACTCTCCGTCTGGCAGGGGGGGGGAGGGATGGGGGTTGGGGTGGTGGTGGAGGTGGGGGTGGTGTGGGGGGGGGAGATTCAGCACACCAACCACACAATTATTCAAAATCAGCACCCTCGGGCAGAACAAACGGAACAAAGTTAAGCGGGGGGGGAGGTGGGGGGGGGTGGGGGGGGGGGGGTGGGGTGAACATGGCATTTCGGCAGAAACCGCCAAAATGCGGGTCGGCACTCGGGGGGGTTAAAAAACATAAAAGAAAAAAAAGAAACTAAAATGATAGTATCTCTCTTATCTGTCTGCCTCGTGTCTGTCTGTCTCTCTGTCTGTCTGTCTGTCTGTCTTTATATCTATCTATCTGTCTGTCTGTCTGTCCGACTTAACTGATCATTCGACCTGTTTGATATGAGAATCTCTCCGGTGAGAACATGTGAGACTTGACTCCCTGTCAAAGGAAATATTATCCGGTATGCGATGATGATCTTAAAACACATTTCATTTCATGCGTGTTTGCCAAAAAACAAAGAGAAATGTGTTGACTTCCGTACATCAAGGCATGTCTGTCTGTCACGAGGGCACGAGGGACACCCATCCCGGTACATCACGCGGTTAACACGTCATCACCTGAGACCACGATGGAGCCAATTGGTGCAAATTCTTCCTGTTTTTTGAACTGGAACGAACAGGACGCTTAGTTTACCTAGAAATAGCTCTCCTCTTCGTTCTTTGATTGCTCACTCTTCGCAGGCCCTCTCTCTCACTTTTGCAGGCTCTCTCTCTCTCTCTCTCTCTCTCTCTCTCTCTCTCTCTCTCTCTCTCTCTCTCTCTCTCTCTCCTCTCTCTCTCTCTCTCTCTCTCTCTCTCTCTCTCTTGTCTCCTCGATGGCTGCTTTTTCAGACCAACCGACGGTTTTAACCGACTATTTTTATGTCGCGGACGTCATTCGGTCAGTCATTTTGGCATATTTTTTGGTTTCAGTTCTGTATATCTCTTTTATTATCTTTACATGTTAATCTCTCGCATACAATCTCCGCGGTTCCTCCATGGCTGTGTGTGTGTGTGTGTGTGTGCATGTGTGTGTGTGCGTGTGTGTTTGTGTGTGTGTGTTTGTGTGTGTGTGGGCTGAGCTGGGGACCCTTGGGGCAAAGCACTGATGCTCTATCGTTTGGCTGCCTCTATCTACCCCCACCCCTACATGCACACACACACACACACACACACACACACACACACACACACACACACACACACACACACACACACACACACACACACACACACACACACACACACACACACACACACACACACACACACACACTACCCCCTCCTACCCCCTGGGGATAATGTTGTGGGATCAGAACCTCCAAGCCCGGCTGATGAGGTGGGGGGGGGGGGGGGTGGGGGGGGGGGGGGGGGGGGTGGGGGGGGGGGGTGGGGTGGTCCACCCATGGCCACCCGGACTCAGGAAGTCACTTGTTTACAGGAAGTGTCCTCCTGAGTGAAGCACAAATAAAAGCATCCTTCACTCAAACATCCTATTATCCCGCAGTGTCTTCTCAGATTCACTTTCTTACTTTTTCAACATTGCGCGTGTGCAATAAATGACAGATAGGCACGCGAGGCTGTGCAGAAAATGCGGTAAGTTATCGGCCCCAGCAGCGATGCGGAATCCTGATTTGAACCAGGGGTCCGATGGCGTCGGTTCCAGTGCGGTTGGGAGGCGAGGGGGGTACTTTCCCCAGCAAAACATACTCTTAAGTCTAATGAGAGATATAGGCTCTCCTTATATACAGTTAGGTGAACTCCCCCCCCCCCCCCCACCCCCCCCCCTTTACACACACACACACACACACACACACACACACACACACACACACACACACACACACACACACACACACACACACACACACACACACACACACACACATTCGCCATGTCTCTCTGTGGCTTCTCTGTGTGGTAGCCTGTAATCTGGTGCCAGTGTGCCCTGGAGAACAGACAGACAGACAGAGAGAGATGGGGAGGAGGAGGAGGAGGAGGGGGAGGAGGGGGAGGAGGAGGAGGAGGAGGAGGAGGAGGAGGAGGAGGTGGTGGTGGTGGTGGTGGTGGTGGAGATGGTGGGTGGGTGGGATGGGGGGAGTGCGTGTGAATATATATTATTCAGCCTCTTCTCAGCGGCGGTTAGCTGATGAAAGCGAGGGGCTTTCCGAGTGCTCTCTGAGAGAGGGGAAAAAGCGAAAAGAAACTGACTGCAAATACAAACAGTGATTTGACTGTCGTCTGTGTTTCACCGCCAATGAGATCCAAACGCGCGCTCTCTCGCTCTCTCTCTCTCTCTCTCTCTCTCTCTCTCTCTCTCTCTCTCTCTCTCTCTCTCTCTCTCTCTCTCTCTCTCTCTCTCTCTCTCTCTCTCTCTCTCTCTCTCCTCTCTCTCTCTCCCGCCCTCTCTCTCTTTATGTCTCTCTAACTCTTTGAGCTCAAATTGCCACATTAACGAGGTAGTAAATAAATGTCTTCTGTGTTTACTCTAATGACCTCCAAAACCAGACGGTAAACCGGGATGGTGTGTGTGTGTGTGTGGGGGGGGGGGCGGGGGGTGGTAGTTATATTATCCCGACCCCTAGCTGTCTGTGAGGGCTTGCATGTGTCTGTGTGTGTGTGTGTGTCTGTGTGTATGTGTGTGTGTGTGTGTGTGTGTGTGTGTGTGTGTGTGTGTGTGTGTGTGTGTGTGTGTGTGTGTGTGTGTGTGTGTGTGTGTGTGTGTGTGTGTGTGTGTGTGTGTGTGTGTGTGTGTGTGTGTGTGTGATTGACAGTTTTTCTCTGGGCCACGCCCTCTCTCATGCATGCGGATGCACAGCTTATACCCCCAAGCTCTCTTAAGCCTAACAGGAGCTTCTCTCCTTTCCCCCCTTCTCCTCTCCCTAAATGTGTCCTCCTCTCCTCCACCTCTCCTCCACCTCCTCTTCTCTCCCCCTTCTCCTCTCCTTCATCCTCCCAATCTTCTCCTCTTTCTCCCTTCCTCCTTCTCCTCTTTCCCTCCATCCCCTTCTTCCCTCCTCCTCCTCCTCTGCTGCTCCTCTTTCCCTCCTCCCTCTTCCCCTTCTCCTCTTCCTCCGCCTCCTCTTTCCTTCCTCTTCCTCCTCCTTCTCCTTTGCGGCTCCTCTTTCCCTCCTCCTCCCCATCCTCATCTCCTCCTCTTCCTCTCCCCTCCTCACCCCCGACCCCCGGGATGAAACCTTATCAGTCAGTTGACATGAGGTGGTCAGCCAATGTGATGGTTCCATCCATTCCAGCCTAATCTCTCTCTCTCTCTCTCTCTCTCTCTCTCTCTCTCTCTCTCTCTCTCTCTCTCTCTCTCTCTCTCTCTCTCTCTCTCTCTCTCTCTCTCTCTCTCTCTCTCACCCATCTGTTGCTGATTAGGACTTTGCTGCATGTGTATGCGCATATGCACATGTTTGTGTGTGTGTGTCTATATATTCCTTTTAGTATGCACTTTATGCACGTGTGTGTGTGTGTGTGTGTGTGTGTGTGTGTGTGTGTGTGTGTGTGTGTGTGTGTGTGTGTGTGTGTGTGTGTGTGTGTGTGTGTGGTGTGTGTGTGTGTGTGTGTGTGTGTGTGTGTGTGTGTGTGTGTGTGTGTGTGTGTGTGTGTGTGTGTGTGGTGTGTGTGTGTGTGTGTGTGTGTGTGTGTGTGTGTGTGAGCCAGGCCCGGGGGGGGGCCTGAACAGTTCAGAACTGTAAACACCGGAGGGTCTTAAGACTCTGAACTCTCAGGTAGGTCCGAAATTAGCATTTGGGGGCTAGCCGAGGCCACAGCCAAGCCAGCTGAAAGAGCAGGTCCTGTGGAGCGCTAGGTTGCGTGCGCTAGTTCCTCTCCTTGCAGCTCTGAAGCTCAGCTGAACTCAACCAGTTCACCCAACACCTGACTTTCATCTGTGTGTTCCCTCAAGGGGAAACGGTTTCGTAAAATACTTCCAAATGGACAGCTCTGTTTCATCTCCACCATCCCCCCCCCCCTCCCTCCTCTCTATGTATCTTTTCAATCTTTCTCACACGTCCTTTTATTTTTTTTATATACCTCCCCTTCTTTTCATGTCTTTGTCTGTGTGTCTGTATAGCCCACATAAGGCATGGGAATCCTCACTTTTAACCGTTCAGTGCAGCCGGCCTGGCTATAGGGTTTCACCGCAGGCCTTGAGAACTAGTGTGTACCATTGGTGAGTATGTAGGCCAGCTTCCCCCCCACCCCCCCAGCCTGTGATAGAGAGCCCTGGACAGCCCGCTCTCCCCAGAGGGGCTGGGCAGCAGCCAGCCACCACCTCCACTACCATGACTCCCATGACCATCACCACCACCTCCACTACCACCTCCACATCCACTCACACCACCACCACCACCTCCACCTCCACACCTACACCATGACTACCATGACCATCACCACCACCTCCACTACCACCTCCACATCCACTCACACCACACCACCACCAACTCCACCTCCACCTCCACTACCATGACTACCATGACCATCACCACCACCTCCACTACCACCTCCACATCCACTCACACACCACCACCACTCCACCACCACCACCACCTCCACCACTCCCCACCACCACCACCTCCACCACCACCACTACTGCCATCACCACAACCACCTCCACCACCACCGCCTCCACCACTACCACCGCCTTGTGGGTGATGTGTGTGTGTGGTGTGTGTGTGTGTGTGTGTGTGTGTGTGTGGTGTGTGTGTGTGTGTGTGTGTGTGTGTGTGTGTGTGTGTGTGCGTGTGTGTGTGTGTGTGTGTGTGTGCATTGGTGTGTACATTAGTTTTATTATTTTATTATTCCAATAAATTTGTGCAAATTGGGTCATGTTTGAAGGAATATTGGGCTTCTACAGGCACACGCACACAGCACACACACACAGACACCACACACACACACACTCAAAACCTACACACACTCAAAACCTGCAACACACACACAGACACACACACACACACACACATTCAGCATGGGGGTCAACATCCCAGACTAACTTTGGATTCATCAACCTCTCCCAACAACAAAAAATGTTGTCTTTAATTGTCTTTGGGCAATATACACTGTTTATCCTTGATTGCCCAGATCTGGTTCACCATCATGTCCCACGCTCTACTGTATACATCATGTTTTCCTGTGTGTCAGTTTAGGGAGGCAAACTAGACATTTAGCTAGGACCACATGGGCTGTTGGTAAATACAATAGCTCTCTCTCTCTCTCTCTCTCTCTCCCTCCTCTCTCTCCTCTCTCTCTCTCCTCTCTCTCTCTCTCTCTCTCTCTCTCTCTCTCTCTCTC
>CM051022.1:10553968-10651468 GCA_027704905.1 Muraenolepis orangiensis | reverse complement strand
CCCCCCCCCCCCCCCCCCCCGCCCTAACCCTTAACTCGCCGATTGTAGCGGTGTGAGGCCGAGCAGAATGACCATCAGTGTGTGAAAGAGGTATGTGTGTGGGGGTGTGTGTGTGGTGTGTGTATGTGTGTGTGTGTGTGTGTGTGTGTGGGGGGGGGGGGGGGGGGGGGGGGCTAAAGGGGTCAATGATGGATGTCAAATGAGATGCGTGCTTTGGGGTCTTTGTGTCAAGCAGGTCGGAGTGTGTCTTTGTGTGTGTGTGTGTGTGTGTGTGTGTGTGTGTGTGTGTGTGTGTGTGTGTGTGTGGGTGTGGGGGGGGGGGGGGGGGTGTGTTGGTTGAGCCGGTTGGCTGGTTTAGTCGGTGTGTGTGTATATGCGTGACGTGACGAAGAGGGAAGAGGTCAAGTGTGTTACCTCGTGTTTAAAGGATCCCTATCACACACACACCAGGTGTGAGCGTGATTTGCCATTACAAGACGTATTTCTCAAAATTGACATGGCACAGTAGGAGTGTCGACCCAGATGTTCGATGGATACATGGCCTGGTATAATGGCCTATTAAAAAAACACGGTGGTGGTAATAGCCATGGAGATAGACCACTTTGGTTTGAATTCCTTGGCTCACAAACGATGCCGTTCAAGTCGAGGTGTGAGGGCTGTTGGTCAGTCGTCGATGCTAATTTGGGCATTTGCATCGCAATGGCTTTATGAGTGAGGTTTGCACTGTGCTGTCCAGGGACCAGCGGATGTGCCCGGGCTTATCCTGTGAGGTGACCGTGTAGGAGGTAGGAATGACAAGTAAGGAAGGGATCACTGCACAAAGCTGAGTTATCGACATATAAATGAAAGACTCATCAAGAAAAAACAAAATTTTGGTCATTGAATACATTGAATTTGAACATCTCCAAATAAATTTGACACCGATATATATATATATATATATATATATATATATATATATATATATATATATATAAAAGGCGTCGGAGAGAAGCTTTGCATATCCCCTGTATGCAAAAGCGATTGCTGCACCGCGACGGTGAAGCAATTTCACGTGTCCCGCGTCGTCACACACCGTCACACACACACACACACACACACACACACACACACACACACACACACACACACACACACACACACACACACACACACACACACACACACACACACACACACACAGTACACACACACACACAGTACACATACATACAGTACATACATATCACACCATTGTCAAGCCCTTCACGCTACCCCCAGACAGAGTCAGACAGTCGCCGGCATTAGCATTGAAGGTTAACTGTAGTTTCCAAGGGCCAACCGGGGTCGCATGCACAAGACGTGAGGGGGCGTATACAACCCGGGGGGGCGGGGGGGGGGTAGGGTATATCGAAGATGATGACTTTTGCTGAACACAAGAGCCGTTCTGAAGACAAACAGTGCTTCAACGGGTCCCCTCTTTAGCACAATCGAGCTACGCTGAAGTGTAAAGGCAGGCAGTGGCACTGCCTTTACACGGGGAAGGAGGGGCGGGGGGGAATATCATTGTATCATTGTGCAGCGACGAGGGAGTGTGTTTGCGCAGCTCGCTGTGTGTGTGTGTGTGTGTGTGTGTGTGTGTGTGTGGTGTGTGTGTGTGTGTGTGTGTGTGTGTGTGTGTGTGTGTGTGTGTGGGTCTAGACTGGGTTTCGAGTTTCGAAAAGCAAACAGAAGAGGCCAGTAATCCATGTCTGTATGTATCGCAGCCGCATTCGCCAGGGGAACTGAAAAGACGCAATAAAGTCGTGTGCTACTTTGAAATGAGATCCGTGTGTGTGTGTGTGTGTGTGTGTGTGTGTGTGTGTGTGTGTGTGTGTGTGTAGGAGGGGGGGGGGGTAGTAGGGGACTGGCTATTTAAGGCACCATGTGTTTGTGTTTGCAAGTACTGGGGTGAGAGGTCACCGCATAAACTCTCCATTAGTTAGCTCGCGGGGCAAGCGCCGGCTCGCCGGGATGAATGGACAGACATCCATTCAGGCTCATGTCCAGCGACCTGCCGGGGCTGTTTGAGAGATTGTCTGAGAGGATGAGGATGAGAGGGGGGGGGGGGGGGCTGGTTTACAATGGGAAGAGAGGAAGCGACAAGACGACCCTCCCCCCTGAGGTGTCTTCCCCAGTGGAACTTCCTGGCGTTATTAAAGACGTTATTTTTTTTTTTAATGTGTTAACCTCCCGGTGTCAAGGAACAGGGCTATGGGTATACGAGAGATGTCACACAACCGCCTGTGACGTCGGCTGACGTTTTATTCTAAACTAATTAGCGTGCACTTAAGAGACCCCAGTCGGATACAAATGGGGGTGGGGGGGGGGGGTTGACCTGGCTGTGGATGGCGGGTGCTCTGGGGTCCCGTGACCCCCTACTATGCACCCCCACCCCACCTCACCCAACCCTACTGTCACACCCAACATCCATCCATCCCTGGCCACCAAAAGCGCGCTTCCCCTCGAAGAGGGAGCTCGGTTTTGAGAGACCCGAAGGTCTACTCTCTGTCTCTGTCGCTCTCTCTCTCTCTCTCTCTCTCTCTCTCTCTCTCTCTCTCTCTCTCTCTCTCTCTCTCTCTCTCTCTCTCTCTCTCTCTCTCTCTCTCTCTCTCTCTCTCTCTCTTTCTCTCTTTCTCTCTCTCTCGCTGTCTCTCTCTCGCTCTCTGTCTCTATGGATCTGTGAACGGTGTGTGTGTGTGTGGTTTAAATCAGAGAGTCATCTTTCCTCTTCAACCAAAATGAGATTTCCAGACATGGAATTACCACACACAAGTGTACCAGGTTGACCTCCAGTGCACGCGCGCGAGCGCGCACACACACACACACACACACACACACACACACACACACACACACACACACACACACACACACACACACACACACACACACACACACACACACACACACACACACACACACAAAGGATTATAGGCAGTTCTGCCAAGACCACCTGAAAAACTTGACTCGCTATCGCCACCAGTTACCATTCTTCAGCCGAGTCTCTCTCTCTCTCTCTCTCTCTCTCTCTCTCTCTCTCTCTCTCTCTCTCTCTCTCTCTCTCTCTCTCTCTCTCTCCTCTCTCTCTCTCTCTCTCTCTCTCTCTCTCTCTCTCTCTCTCTCTCTCTCACTCTCTCTCTGGTGGGGGTGCTTTGTGTGTTAGACAATTGTGCACAAACTCATTAGTCATTTTGGACTCTTTAAGTGAATACATGGCAGCTTTTCTTACCTTTCACAATGACTGATGGTGGAAGACCTTGTCCAAATACATCACTCCCCCTCCCTCTCTCTCTCTCTCTCTCTCTCTCTCTCTCTCTCTCTCTCTCTCTCTCTCTCTCTCTCTCTCTCTCTCTCTCTCGCTCTCTCTCTCTCTCCCCCCCCCCCCCACCTAGACACAAGAGGTTGGGTTGTGTATCCTGGCTTGAACAAACTGCCAAAGCACAACACAAAATCAATGCAGACAATTATGAGCAATGCAGACATTTGTATAATTTGTGCATAGTTTATATTATTTAAGATTGAAGATGTTCAAGATGTTTCTTTATTGCCATTTGCAACAAGTACAATGGAATGCTTGCTTCCGATTTCATATGTTGTATGTTGATATGTTGAAGGATAACCTAGCGTTCAAAAGCCAAAGTATTCTGCGTCTGCAGGCCTGTTCCCGTGCAGTTTGCTCTGAATCTACAAACTAAATCTACTTTCACAAAAAGTTTCCTCCAGGGGGAAGTGTCCTTATTGGATGATGACATCATCAATGTGAGACATGAGCTTGGGGATCCCCATTGTTCTGTGTGGCTGTTGTGTATGTGTGTGCGTGCGTGCGTGCGTGCTTGGGTGTGTGTGCGTGCGTGCTTGTGTGTGTGTGTGTGTGTATGTGTGTGAATGTGAGCGTGTGCGTGTGTCCCTGCGTATGTGCGTGAAAAGGGGGTGTGGTGGCTCACGGGGATTTTGCAGCAGAAGAACTTTCTAGAAGCCACCGCCCGTGAGAACCCGGGACCCCAAGATGGGGTTGGTGGCCTTGAGCCTAACCTTGGATGACTTGAGAGGAAGGATTACCCTGCTACCCAGTCATCCCCATTAGGTCCATGCACACACACACACACACACACACACACACACACACACACACACACACACACACACACACACACACACACACACACACACACACACACACACACACACACACACACACGCATACACCCACCCACGTGTGGCATTTCTATAGCTTTTTCTTTTATCTAGAAAGAACCCAGGAAAGAACAAAATAATGAAAGAGCGAACTAAATAAATAACAACAATTAACGCAGAAAAGAACTGAAGAATGTAAACCGAAATAAAAAACTAAAAAGAGAAAGAAAGAGAGAGAGAGAGAGAGAGAGAGAGAGAGAGAGAGAGAGAGAGAGAGAGAGAGAGAGAGAGAGAGAGAGAGAGAGAGAGAGAGAGAGAGAGAGAGAGAGAGAGAGAGAGAGAGAGAGAGAGAGAGAGAGAGAGAAAGAATGAACAAGTGAAACAAAGAAAGAATGAAAGAAATGATGAATGAGTGAAAGAAAGAAAGAAAGAAAGAAAGAATGACAGAACAAACAAAGAATGAACGAAAGAAAGAAGTGAAAGAGTGAAATAAAAAACTGGAGAAAGAAATGACTAAATACATTTGACAGTGAACTGACTGACTGACTCCACGGGACAGGGCCACCACCTCGGAGGAGGTGGGAGGGGGGGGAGGAGGAGGAGGAGGAGGAGGAGGAGGAGGAGGAGAGGAGAGGAGGAGGAGGAGGAGGAGGAGGAGGAGGTGGTGGTGGTGTTGGGCTGCAGGCTAGAAATTGGGGGCTGGGTGTTGTTGACTCTGCTGTGTGTGTGTGTGTGTGTGTGTGTGTGTGTGTGTGTGTGTGTGTGTGTGTGTGTGTGTGTGTGTGTGTGTGTGTGTGTGTGTGTGTGTGTGTGTGTGTGTGTGTGTGTGTGTGTGTGTGTGTGTGAGAGAGAGAAGTGGACTGGGGTTGGTGTGGGGTTGTGTGTGTGTGTGTGTGTGTGTGTGTGTGTGTGTGTGTGTGTGTGTGTGTGTGTGTGTGTGTGTGTGTGTGTGTGTGTGTGGTGTGTGTGTGTGTGTGTGTGTGTGTGTGTGTGTGTGTGTGTGGTGGGGGGGGGGGGGGGGGGGGGGGAGATCGAGGGAGGGGCTTATACAGGCTTGGACAACCCCCAGGGAGCACACACACCCACAAACACACACACACACCTCCTCAAGAGAGGCTCACATAGTTCATTTTGCAGTCACTCTCTCTCGCCCCGCTCACTCACACTCACCGGAATCAGGGACACTTTAAAGATAGACAGAGGCATCACCATCACTCTCTCTTGCGCGCACGCTCGTTGGACCACGTCCATCGTTGGTTTCCATGACGACCATAAACGGCAGATGAGGCTGAAAGAGAGAAGAGAGGATTTCAGAGGAGGAGAAGGGATATAGTATATACATGTCGTCAGTTATTTTCTATTCTTTGTCAAAGGTGCAATACTTTTTCTTCTTCGAGGGGGAGAACCTGTCTGGTTGTTTGCCCCGGCCTCTCGGACATGGAAGCCAGAACATCAGCGTAGTGACTGTGGGATTTTTCTAAATTAAATAAAAAGGCCCCTGGACCTGGCTTTGTTTTGGCTGAGAGAAACGTGATGCTTTTCCTCGAGGTAAGAAGATAACAAAATTACACTTGGACGACTATACTGTAAATCCTAACTGACTTTAAAAAAAAAATAATAATAATAATAATCGAAACGTTGTAGAACTTTGTAAAGACTGCTCTGTGGTTGCATTTGCTTTTGTTTATTGGGTGGATGTTGAGAGTCAAAGTCATTCAAAGTCAACACAAGTCTGACCGTACAGTATGTAACATATAAGCTCCCCCTGCTTGGGTTGGTGACCTGTTGGGCTGTGGATGAGGCGGGCGTTTGGCAACACTGCAGAACATTCTAGTAGTAAGCAGTGAGTGTGTTTCTCTCGTGAAGCAATACTCTCGTGTGGCGTGTCGACAGAGAGCTAAAGGAGAGACTGAGTCCGGCTAAGCTTAGCTCCAGATTGCATGAGCGCCGGTTACGTGTGTCTGAGTGCCTGACAGGAGCTAAGTGATACCACTGTGTGTGTGTGTGTGTGTGTGTGTGTTGCAACGGTCTGTGTCATGCCGGTATGAGTCTAAGTGTGTGTGTGTTTTTGCTAAGTCTAGTTTTTTTTGTGTGTTTGTGTGTGTGTGCGTGTGCGTGTGTTTAACTGACTGTGTGGACAGCCATCTGTGTGTGGATGTCTGTCTCCACACACACACACACACACACTCGCATTTTGCTCCCCTTGATTGTGTGTGCATGTGTACACCCGCATACGTGTGTGTGTGTGTGTGTGTGTGTGTGTGTGTGTGTGTGTGTGTGTGTGTGTGTGTGTGTGTGTGTGTGTGTGTGTGTGTGCATGGATACAGGTGGCCTCACTCAAACTGGTTTAATTCTCCAGCGCACCCCATGGCACCCATTTGGCGTTAAACTAACAGGGGCTCACCCCTGGAAGACCAATGACCCCCGCCTTCATACTCCATTTTAAAACCTTTTAATGATTTTCCCCCCCAAAGTTACTCCCCACGGCATTCTGGGAAAACAGAACCCAGAGTACAGTTAAAAAAACAAAAACAGTTGTGTTTAAAAGTCCCCTCCTCCCTTATTATTATTATTTTTTCTCCAAACGGCCTTCCTTATAATGAACAACGTATTAATTCTCCAACTCTGTCCTTTTTGATTTTGTATTTCTGTAGTGGTAGTGGACTACACGATAGGGAAGGGAACCGACACATCTCGGGCCTAAATCTGGACAAGCCCAAGGTTGTTGCTTGAGTTTGAAAAAAATTAATTCATGGGTTTCAGGTCTCTATTTGACCAACTCATTCCTCCAGCTTCAACTGCCCCTTTAAACGTGTCAGTTAACTGCCAGTGTGTGTGTGTGTGCGTGTGCGCGCGTGTGTGTGTGTGTGCGCACGCGTGTGTGTGTGTGCGCATCAGTGTTTGTTTGTGTGTGTGTGTGTGTGTGTGAGTTGCCCGTTGGCTAGCTACATCTGGTCCGTGTTTGCTCAGACCGAATGTTGTGACTCCTTAAATGCCTTTTTCAAAAAGTTAGCTTTTTTTCCCCCCTTCCTTTACCCCCAGCCCACCCCCACGGCTCCTCCTCCCCCCTCCTCCCCCCTCCTCCCCCCTCCTCCCCCCTCCTCCCTTCTCCTCCCTTCTCCTCCCCCTCCTCTCCTGGAGGAGACGAGGCTAGGCTGCATTTTATTCATTAATTTACTTTTTTTTGACAAAGACAGACATTGTTTTCCTGCCAAGGGGTGACAAGGTGTAATGTGAGTTCCTGTGTGTGTGTGTGTGTGTGTGTGTGTGTGTGTGTGTGTGTGTGTGTGTGGGTGCCTGTGTGTGTGTGTGTGTGTGTGTGTGTGTGTGTGTGTGTGTGTGTGTGTGTGTGTGTGTGTGTGTGTGCGTGTGTGTGTGTGTGTGTGTGTGTGTGTGGGTGCCTGTGTGTGTGTGTGTGTGTGTGCGCCTGTGTGTGTGTGTGTGTGTGAGTGAGTGTGTGTTACCGCACTACACAAAAGTGGCTCTCCATAACCTTTAAGATGGTGACGTATTGTGATTTTCCAGGGGGGAATTGGGAAAGGTTTCCCCCTCTTAATGTGAGGAAGACACTAACAAACCTATTTGTTATGGTCTGAAACACGATGGTATTAAGTTTCAGTGTAATGTATTAGAAGGTACTGTGGTAGAAGTACTTGTTTTGGACCAGACTATAGTCGGTCTAAATCTGCCCTTTAAACAAAAAAACGTAAAATTGGAATCAACCCCCATAAATGATCATTTTACATATTAGAGTGTATTATTTTTTCTCTGTCTTATTGTCTTATTGACACTGAAAGGGTGTGGAAGAGTTTTGCATGTTTTAAGAATACAACGCCTTGTCTAACACTGTTAAACGTGTCCCAATCCCCTTGCACACACACACCATTTCGATGCCTAGATGTACACCAACTAGATGTTAAGCAAGCAGCAAGGTTACAAGGTTACAGGACCACAGTAAGGTACAGTGATTCCCTTCCACCTCAGTAAAAAGGTTTATGGGGTTTCATTTCCCATGTGGGTGTGCCACACAGTGTCCACTGCTCATGTACACTTCGTTACCCAGAATGCCATCTTTCTTTTCCCCCGCCCTTTCTTTGGTGTATTTATTAGCAGTATAATTTGATGCATTCGATCATTAAAAGCTCTTTAAAGGGAAGAAAAACCACGGTTTTGCGGAAAGAGAGAGGGGGGGGGGGGGGGGGGGGGGAAAGGCCAAACTATTTTACTTTATTATGTTTGGTGACCTCAAATAGTGCTATCAAGTCGGGAATAAAGAAACACCACAGATAAGACTGAAGCATCACAGTGATGTTGTTATCTAGCCCCGCTGTAAAAAAAAAAAAGAACCTGATAGATTAGTGACGTGTATACAAAGACAGCCCTTCTCTCCTGATAAGAGCTTTGGTTTCAGTTGTACCGTCGTAATCGGCGGTTTAAATCAGAGAGGGGGTGGGGTGGTTTGGTTTTTTTAGGGCCCTGGGCTGTTAAGAATTTGAATTGACATTCTACTGTATGCTAATTATGTATGTATATTGTTTCTCTCTCTTTAGTGTTTTACGTACTTCACTATGGAGACTGGGTGGCTTGCGACGGATATACACTCGGGGGGTGATATTATTTTCGTTTGAATTACTCGACGGATGTCAGCTTCTGGATTTTATTTTCGGATGTTATTGTGAAATTGCAAATTATTATTATTATTATTATTATTATTATTATTATGGAAATTTGACAGCAGGAACATGTTTCACCCATGTCTACACAATGCGACCAAAACAAGAAACAAGTTCAAACAAACCAGTTATTTTACCTAAGACGGGAGGAAGCTCGCGTCGAGGTCATTTTAATACCGGCTATTCAACTGCAAACGGGCGTGAATGAACACCATTAGCGGTAGGATAACACTATGTATCTCAAGGGACATCTACTCTCCGAGAGCTCTTCACTTGAATTTGCCAACGGCAGTTTGAACCCAAACAAGGTTCCATTCCGGTCGGCCATTTGCACGTCAAAGGGGCCTTTTCAACACCTTCGAAACCAAAGGACTTTAATGTTCTGGGGGGGGGGGGGGGGGAAGTGAGGGTCTAGAAGGGGGTTTGGGTGTGGGGGGGGGGGAAGTGAGGGTCTAGAAGGGGGTTTGGGGGTGGGGGGGGGGGGGGGGGGAAGTGAGGGTCTAGAAGGGGGTTTGGGGGTGGGGGGGGCGGATGGACAGACTTAAAGGACACAGGTTCCTGAGATAAGACTGCTACTGCCAAAGTCTTGAAACAGCCAATAAGGACACCAGATGAAGTCTGTCTGTCTGTCTCAAGTCAAGTCTGTCTGTCTGTCTGTCTGTGTGCCATCCAGAAAGGATGCAAGGCGTGGGTAAATGCATGAACAGTACATACACGACACACACACGGTTTGTTCACCCCGTTGCAAGTCGCCGCCACGGACCAGCCGTTCCCGTGCTGCACATGTGCAGCGCAGCCTTTCCCGTACATCTGTAGCCCCTCCGTAGCTCCTGTCACAAGCTGCCAGGGGCTGTTACACAACCTACAAGCTGTAGAGACCAACCCCTGCTCCCTTAAGGAGCGTGATGTCATTCTATTCAAAGTACCAAGTCTTACAGTACAAGTATGGCCTTTCAGAGGCTTTCCTACGGAGGATCTACTGAGAGCACAGTGAATCTCTGGGAGGACTGTAATGCGTTTGCAATGAAAACTTTATGCTTTAGAAATTGTACCTGAAAAGAAGCAGTGTTACTATCGGGAGACTTGTTAACGTTGTCATCGCGGGGCAACGTCCATTTCATTATCCACTGTCGACAAGTACAAGAGGGAAAAACCATTGATGCTTATAAAAAAAACACTAACTGGCTAATAATCGAGAAAATAATTACGATTAAGTGCTGACGTGCCCACTAAAACACCCCCTCTTCTTCCTCTTCTTCCTCTTCTTCCTCTTCAGCGCCCGCGTGTGATGAACCTGGAGCGCGGCGAGCGAGGGGACCGTCCTCCGCCCAGAGGCCCGGAGATGGAGCCTCGCGCCGGGGCCAAGATGGGCAAGGTGACGGCGGGCTTCCAGAGGAGCTCCACCTCGGACGACGACTCCGGCTGCGCCCTGGAGGAGTACGCCTGGGTGCCCCCGGGACTGAGGCCCGAACAGGTACGACCCTGGACCCTCGCGGTGATGACCTTGAGCCTGCACTAAGGGACCTTCTTTTCTTGTTGAGAGTCGAACTTCGAACTCCTCCTGTAGGGATCGGTAGGCTTGAGCATCTGTAGGCCTGGGGGGTTACGATCACACCCTTATTAACCCTTTAGGCTCGGGGACCAAAGTGCCGAATTAATGGTTTTTTTTGTACTGCCGCATGTGACAGCAACTGTGATGGAGTGACTGTGTGAAGGCCTGCAGCATGAAGTGTTTTGGAAAAGGGTTTTACTTAAAAAAAGAAGAAGAAAAAAGCCAAACTCCCAATGGCAAGCCTCGGGACCAGAGTGGACCCGAAAGCCTTACGCTTCAAAATAGGTTTTAACACGCATAATAACATGTGTTTTAACTAAAACCAGAGTCAGTCTCTTTCAAATTAAAAGTTCTCCCCAACCGACGGTACACCACCGGATCATCGAGTTCTTCTTGACCTTGTGTGTTTGAGGACAAAACAAGAACTTGTGCAATGGGGGGTGGCAGGGGGGGGAGGGTGGGGGGGGAGTTAAAAGCCAACAAACATCCACAAATCCACAAGAGACCCCCCCCCCCCATCTGATCCATCATACGTTCCAGATGTCCACAAGGAATACGAGGAAGACCCGAACGGGTTCAAGCGAGGCCGCTTCTGTTGTGTGTTTCTGTTGGAAACACCACATTTAGGGGGGGATAACCATGGCAGGGAACCCTGTGTGCTTTATTTGGTGAATGCTTCGTCGGTAAGCGTTCACATGTGCATCGGCGGTTTCAGTTTTAAACATTTAGATTCACATTCCGATTTGTTAACGATCAAACCCCCCCCCCCCCGCCCCCCCTCTCCTTGGAATCAGTCGTAAACATGGGGGGGGAAAGGTTCCTCCGTCACCAGGCCGCGAGTCAATAGGAGAGGGACGGACGGTGTTTACCCCCCGAGGAGCCGTTAAACACGGACACACATCGTAACATATGGGGGGGGGGGGGGGGCCGTCGGTGCTGTCCCCTTCGCTACTCTCCTCTCCATCATTTTCTCCTCTTCTCCTGATTGTCTTCATCCTCCTCTTCGTCTAACCCGGTTTCCCTTCCCACCTCTTCTCCTCTCCTCCTTTTCGTCCCCATCCTCTTCTCTCCCCTCTCCTTCCGTCATGGTGTGTCATTTCTTTGCTCCCCTCGCTCCCTCCCTCCTCCTCCTCCTCCTCCTCTCCTCCTCCTCCTCCTCCTCCTCCTCCTCCTCATCCTCTTTCCTCCACATATCCCCCTCTTCCGTCCTCCTTTGTCCTCCCCTATGATTTCCTTGTCTCTCCTTCCTCTCCTCTTTCCTCTCCCCTCTCTCCCTTCTCCACTGATCCTCTGATTCCTTCTCCTCTTCTCTCCCCTGCCTCGTCTCTCGTCTCTCTCTCTCTCTCTCTCTCTCTCTCTCTCTCTCTCTCTCTCTCTCTCTCTCTCTCTCTCTCTCTCTCTCTCTCTCTCTCTCTCTCTCTCTCTCTCTAAACCGCGCCCTGTCAGGTCTTGTTTTGGAGGAGGCCGCCGTGAAACCGCTCACCATCCCTACAGCGAAGCCATGGGGCAGCAACGAGCGCCAGACCAGCCGTTATACTCCGTTATCTCTCTCTCTCTCTCTCTCTCTCTCTCTCTCTCTCTCTCTCTCTCTCTCTCTCTCTCTCTCTCTCTCTCTGTCAATGTAGTCTCAAATTTAGAACCACCCCGATGCAAACCCCCCAGTTTTCAACACACACACACACACACACACACACACACACACACACACACACACACACACACACACACACACACACACACACACACACACACACACACACACACACACACACACACACACACACACACACACACACACACACACACAGACAGACAGGCACTCTGGCTCACAGTTGTGTGCAGTGCAGTGGGGACCACAGGGCCTTCGTTAAGTTGCTTGTGACTTCAAACACACTTTCTTGGCACTTTCCCCCCCGCTTTAGTTGTTTTTTTTGGTTCCTTTTGGGCTCTTTTCTCTTTTCTTCTAGGCTGCGTGGTGCATTACCAACAGGCGTCACCCCTTCCCCAGCTCCTCTCTCTCTCTCTCCTTCCCTCTCTCTATCTCTCGCTCTCTCTCTCTCTCTTCTCTCTCTCCTCTCTCTCTCTCTCTCTCCTCCCAGCTCTCTCTCTCTCTCTCTCTCTCTCTCTCTCTCTCTCTCTCTCTCTCTCTCTCTCTCTCTCTCCTCTCTCTCTCTCTCTCTCTCTCTCTCTCCTCTCTCTCTCTCTCTCTCTCTCTCTCTCTGTGAGTGTGGCTGACGTTCGTTTGAGCATTCGTCGGTTGTTCCTTCTCGGCATAAAAATAAAAGGTCCCGGGAGGACATAAATATCCATCTGGTGGTGGGGGCCTGCTTTTGATTATTTTATTTATTTATTTTGCGCCAGGTCACATGATGTGTTTCGGCAGGCACGGTCTGCACAGCAGACATTCACGCTTAAACTGACGCGGTGGAAAACCCGATCTGGTCTCGCTCGTTGGCTCGTTGGCTCATCGATGATCTTGTGTCCTATGTGTCGTTTTCTTGGACGCGGCTTTACTAATTCGTTATTTAGCAGATGCGTTCGTCTTAGCCATTTCTTTTTTCCATTCTCACATCTCACCCTCTACCCTGTTTGTGTTGTGGGTCAAATCGACCCGTTTTAAAAAAACTTACTTAAAGCCTAGAAAATATATTGACTTCTTCTGCTGGCCTTAAGGAGCGGGCGGGTGGGGAGGGTGTGAGGACATCTTGCTCAAGGTGAGGCCTAACAGGTTAAGACTACGGATACTGGGGGTTCAAAACCCCTTTAGCCTTTTTCCCACTGGGCGTCACCACACCCCTTAACCGCTGGACTATCCTAGGGCCCCACATTCCCCCCCCCCCCCTCCCTGTAGTCCGTCCATCGGATGATAACTTGTATTTCCTCCTCTTCCTCATGTCCACACCCCATCAGGTCCAGTTGTATTTCTCCTGTCTGCCGGAGGACAAGGTGCCGTACGTCAACAGTCCCGGGGAGAAACACCGGATACGCCAGCTCCTCTACCAGCTGCCGCCCCACGACAACGAGGTACTATTGTGGTCCACTCACTGGTGTGTTTGTGATCTCATCCAACAGGGTCCTACAGTGAGTGAACACAAACGATGGGGGTCCAGGCTCCAGGGTATTCTAGCTCCAGGAGCCCCTTGTTTAGGTGTTTGACTGCAGACACTGGGGGATTGAAAAACCCACAATTGTTTTTGTCTCGACACACGTGCCACTGGTAGGCAGAGAGAGAGAGAGAGAGAGAGAGAGAGGAGAGAGAGAGAGAGAGGAGAAGAGAGGAGAGGAGAGAGAGAGAGGAGGAGAGAGGAGGAGAGAGAGAGAGAGAGAGAGAGAACTTGTGTAAGAGTGCGTCAGGCTGGCTCCATAAATGACCACTGTTACCGCTGCCATTAGGCTAACCAAAAATGTATAGGAAGTTCACTTGAGACTTGAGTGTAGCCTCTCTGTTCTAATGATCAATGCAACGTTTAGTAGGCAATGCGGTCAAAGGTAACCAGCAATGTGTCATCCATTCAACTCAATTGAGACCCCAGACCCAACCAGACAGACCAGGGGGGGGGGGGGGGGGGGGGGGGCGGGACTAACACTTCTCTTTAACGATAGGTTGACTTAACACACACACACACACACACACACACACACACACACACACACACACACACACACACACACACACACACACACACACACACACACACACACACACACACACACACACACACACACACACACACACACACATCCCAGCAGCAGGCCTTTTCCTTATAAAAGAAAAAAGAAAAAGCCAAACCAACAAACGACACATTCCCTCGACCGCCACCAAGACAAAGGCTCTTGCTTCTCCTTCTCCTGTACAATTGTTTTATGGTGTGTCAATTTGCTCAGCTTTTTGTGAGTGCTCCCTGTTGTCCCAAGGCTCACCTTTGTTGGGTGAAGTTTACATTAGGACCACAGTGGTGCTCAACTAACTGTGCCTTGCCTCATGCAGCAGCCACATGTGGCGTTTAGTCATTAAACCAAAGCCATTGAAACACAAATGAACATTGATAAAACATCAGTTCATCCACGGTTCTTCTTTCTGAAGATTTGGCAAATATTATCTCTTGTCTCTGCAACCTGCTCAAAACGACCCACTTGTGAATTGCTGCATTAGAAGATATGGTGGTCATCACCGCGCGCGCACGCACACACACACACACACACACACACACACACACACACACACACACACACACACACACACACACACACACACACACACACACACACACACACACACACACACACACACACACACACACGTTTTATAATGTTTGCCGGCTGACTCGGCGGATGAGGAAGCAAACTGCTGAAGAATTCCACGCATAGCTGTGGTTTGCGAGGATAAGAGAGAGAGAAACAGACAGACAGAGAGAAGAGAGAGAGAGAGAGAGAGAGAGAGAGAGGAGAGAGAGAGAGAGAGAGAGAGAGAGAGAGAGAGAGGAGAGAGAGAGAGAGAGAGAGAGAGAGAGAGAGAGAGAGAGAGAGAGAGAAAGGGGGGGGGGCAGGAAGAAAGGGATAGTTAGCAAGAGAGAGAGAGGGGAAGAGGGATGGACAAAGATAGTTATTAGAAGAGAGAGAGAGAGAACAGAAAGAAAGGTGAGAATTAGAAAAACAGAGAGAAAGAGAGAGAGAGAAGGGGAAATGTTGAGAGAGAGAGAGACAGACGAGAGAGAGACAGAGACAGAGACAGAGAGAGAGAGAGAGAGAGAGAGAGAGAGAGAGAGAGAGAGAGAGAGAGAGAGAGAGAGAGAGAGAGAGAGAGAGAGACGGAGAGAGGGAGAGAGAGAGAGGGAGAGGGAGAGGAGAGGGAGAGAGAGAGAGAGAGAGAGAAGGGGAAATGTTAAGACAGAGGGAGCGGAAAATTCCTAAGTGTGTGTGTGTTGCCATCGTTTACTGTAGTTTGGAGCGTAGCCCGGCCGGTTGTTAGCGGTGAAGCATCGTCTTTAATCCGCTTCCTGAAGTGCTGTCTTCAAACACAGTGGACGGCTTTGTGTGTGTCCCGCACTCCATCCACATAACATAACACTGAAGGGGGGGGGGGAATCAAACCAAATGGACCCTACACACACACACACATACACCATTATACAACTGACTCTCTCTCAAAACCACATGCAAAACAAATCTAAAACGTTTGCTTTGTCTCTCTCCCTCCCCCCTCATTCTATGTCTCTCCCTCCCCATTTCTCTCTCTCCTCCCTCCCTCCCTCCCTCCCCCCCCCCCAGGTCCGGTACTGCCAATCCCTGAGTGAGGAGGAGAGGAGGGAGCTCCTCATGTTCAGTGCCCAGAGGAAGAGAGAGGCGCTGGGCAGGGGGACACCCAAGGTGCTCCCCCGAGCCCTGCAGCACAGCCGCTGTGAGAATGTAAGAGACACAGCGGATTAGCGAAAACCACTAACACACACACGCACATGTGTGTGTGGGACACATGCTGCACACGTATGCACACAGGTCATAAACTGCTCCTGGGCCTCCATATGTAAATCAAACCGCCACGTTTCGTCCAATTCCGTACATTACAAACAGGGTCGGTCCATCTTCGATAATAAACAGCCACAGCCACACACACGCACACACACACACACACACACACACACACACACAGGTAGAAATGTATACAAACACACACACATCAGTTGCTGATAAACACTCATATGTATGCGTAGTTATACATGTATACACACACACACACACACACACACACACACACACACACACACACACACACACACACACACACACACACACACACACACACACACACACACACACACACACACACACACACACACACACACACACACACACACTAACTTACACTCGCTCTTACAGTGCCACATACTGTCCCCAGAACCTTCTCTCTGATTGGCCAATGAGCAATGAGATGAAATCACTATGAACTCCCAGTTCAGTCACTTATGTTGTACATGGCACTGTGCCAACTGGGCTTGTACTGTTCATTATACCCATCACACACACACACACAGACACACACAGACACACACAGACACACACACACACACACACACACGTGTGTATATAAATATATACAGTATATATACATACATATACACACGTGTGTGTGTGTGTGTGTGTCAAACTTACCATTCCATAGCAATCAAACCTCAATCAATCAAACACTTTTGAACACAGCACCCTCCAGCCATGTGAAGCATCCCCGACTATCCCTATTCCCCAAAATACATCCATACAGTATCCCCCCCACCCCCACCCCGCACCCCCCCTGCCCGCACCCCATCCCATTGGGCTTACCATAAGGCAAACATGGTGGTATTAGTGGACGGATCGCTCCAGGGCTAAAGCCATAGCCACGAGAAACCACATCCTGCTGGAGGATGTCGGCCCACCATCACCGAGAGAGAGGGGGGGGGGGGGGGGTGGGGGCTTGGTAGCCTAGGCACGCTATCCAGGAAGAACACACTCAGCCCTGATAATCCCCCCCCCCCACACACACACACACCACACACACACCACACACACACACACACACACACACACACACACACACACACACACACACACACACACACACACACACACCAGCAGATGTGGCTTGTCACCACTTTAGTCTCTGAGATGCAAGGTCTCACACACATACACACACACACACACACACACACACACACAGTGATGAGTGCATGTACTAGTAGCACTCGGATGTACACAGCTATTCCATCTCTCTCTGTATAACAGCGAAAGAGAGAGACCTATTCGATTACACACATTCATAAGCATAACACACACACACACACACACACACGCTCTTCTCACGGTGCATGTGTACAACACATAGTAAACACTCATGTTAAGGTAACAAGCTCTCCCCCCCCCCCACACACACACACACACACATCCCTTCCATTACCATACCTATCCACATACTGTATGTAGTAACAAGTACGCGCACGCGGGCACACACACACACACACACACACACACACACACACACACACACACACACACACACACACACACACACACACACACACACACACACACACACACACACACACACACACACACACACACAGGATTGAGTTTCCGGGTGCTTGAGCTCCAGGGGATACATGACACCCCCACCCCACCCCCCCTGTACTCGAGGCCCGGGTCCGGCTTGGTAATAATGGTTAACAGCTGGGGACGGTACAACCCCCCCCCCCCGGTGCGTCTCATGGTTCCACTGGGTTATATAAAGACTTGTGATTGTATGTTCAGACACGCTCGGCCAATCTCGTTCTCCGGGGTCATATGATCGCCGGAGCGCGGCCCGGTGTGCGAAACAACAGGAGAAGCCGTCTATAAATAATTGAATACTTTTGATGTTTGGGGCCCCGAGGCGACACAAGTTCACGCGCTGACTCGCTGGGTGTGTTTTGAGGTTTTTTTGCGGCTGTTGCTACCCGGTTGAAGTTGTGCGCTGATCCCAGAACTTACTGCAGCCAAAAAATGGTAATAATGGAAATGGGTCAATTTCATAGCTTATAAATGGCATTTATTGCGAATGTAATGGGCAACGCCGCAACAGTTGTATAAAGGATATTGTTGGGTCTACTTTAAATATCTCAGATTCCATTGACAGCATAGTATATCTCATAGAGTACCTGTTGTTTGGCCTGCCATTGTAATCCCATGTCATCCCATTTGTAACATTAGCCTCCGCTAGAGGATCTTTTTCCTTCCTCTAATGCTTGGCTTGCTTATTTGACATTCCTCTTGTGTCCAATAGAACAACACTGGTCTGTTGTGAATAGAGATCCCCCATAATCGTCTGGTTAGTGGTAACCATATTGACAGTTTTCAGTGCCTTTTTTAGTGTGCTTTTTTTAGTAGCCGAGCACAAAGCTTGCCCCTCGTTCGTTGCTACAGACTTTGAACCTACATGTCCAATTCTCTACATCACCCTTTACAGATTCGTGGCAGTTTTGAAAAGTGACTGTTGTCCAGCCGCCCGTCATTCCCGCTCTCTCATTTCTTCTCCGTTTCCTTTGGTTCAAACAGTGCAGCGGGGGCATCAACGGAGGGGAGATGGCCATCTTTGCGTCCAGGGCGGGGCCGACCCCCTGCTGGCACCCGGCATGCTTCTCGTGCTCCACGTGTCAGGAGCTACTGGTGGACCTCATCTATTTCCACCACAACGGCAAGATTCACTGCGGGAGGCACCACGCCGAGGTGCTGAAGCCTCGATGCTCTGCGTGCGATGAGGTAAGCGGAACCTTTTTACACGGGTGGGGGTCCTAAGTCCTGAGTCCTGAGTCCTGGGAAAAACCAGCCAATGAAATTCAATACTTTAAGTCTTCCAACGTTGTCCTCCTCCGTGCCCTAATGCCTCACTACATCGTACCTCTGCATAACTATGGGTACCATCTCCTATGCAGACCCACAAGAAACAAGAAATACAGAGAGTTCTGAAACACTTCTATTGGTCGTTTCATTTTGATAGGAATCATCATCGTCACACCAGTGTTTGCATTCAATCTGGTACAATACGTACTGTACTGACCCAATGGAGCAACTCAGGATTAACCAAGTTTTTTTGTCCAGGTCATCCTTGCTGATGAGTGCACCGAGGCCGAGGGTCGACACTGGCACATGGGGCACTTTGCCTGTTACGAGTGTGAGGCCATGCTCGGAGGCCAGCGGTACATCATGAAGGATGGCCGCCCTTACTGCTGTGGCTGCTTCGAGTCACTCTACGCGGAGTACTGCGAGGCGTGTGGCGAGAACATCGGTAAGCAAATCACTTCAAGTCACCGTGTCAGGTGACTCGCTTAAGCTAGGTCCTTCTTGAACTCACTTGTTTTAATGACACCCCATCGAGCAACGGCATTTGTTATAAGTAGTGGGGTTGGGCACGCTTAATTTTTTTAAATTCAAATGTTTGCTCCCCTCCAAACTACCTAGGTGTGGACCACGCCCAGATGACATACGAAGGGGTCCACTGGCACGCCACCGACCAGTGCTTCTGCTGTGCCCAGTGCAAAGCCTCCCTGCTGGGCTGTCCCTTCCTGCCCAAAGACGGCCGCATCTACTGCTCCAAGGCCTGCAGTCAGGGCGAAGACATCCACGCCTCGGATTCGGCCGATTCCGCCTTCCAGTCGGCACGCTCCCGCGAGTCTCGCCGCAGTGTCCGCATGGGGAAGAGCAGCAGGCCTGCGGATCAGTGGAGACAGTCCCAAGTGTTGAGCCCCCCTCCTGCTGCCGTGAGCCCCTCAGAGTGCAAGTGCGCCAATGGAGACGTCGACGGCGGCATGGACGAGACCGCCGATCAGGACATTGATATCGTAGGGCATAAGCTGGTGCAGGCGGGACTGGAGGAGGAGAGGTACTGGAGAGAGAGGGAGGAACAGGAGGCTGGTGGAGATGAGGACCCAGAAGAGTGGGCGCAGCACGAGGACTTCATGACTCAGCTCCTGCTGAAGTTCGGTGACTGTGGAATGTTTAATCAACCGTCCCCCGAAGCCACCAGCCCTGGCAGTGACCGAATCAGACCGATGGAGGTCTCTGATCCCTGGCTGAAACCTGACGCTACTTCCATGGGGGTGAACCTGTCCTCGCCCACTTCTCCAAGTCCATCTCAGAGTCAGGTCTACAGTCAATCCCAAAGCAATAGCCTCAGCCCTGGATTTATCAGTAAGAAAAACCTTCCTGAGATGTACTGGACTCAGTCCCAGGACGGCCTGGGAGACTCTGCTTATGGGAGCCACCCTGGACCAGCCAGTGCCAGGAAGATACAGGAGCTGGAGCTAGACAGAGAGGAGGACCAATGTGGACCGGGAAGGCAAACCTTTTGGAGGGACCCAAGGCAATGGTATGAAGACTCACTGGAGTGCATCACTGATGAATTAAGAAAGGCAGAGCAAGGTGTGGGAGACTCCATGGACTCATTGGCCCTTTCCAACATCACTGGTAAGAAGCTAACTTTAATGACATAGATCTGCATGTAAACCTTTGTTTATCGATGCGTACCTCTAAACATCTTTCCTCATTCTTTGTCCCAGGTGCATCAGTCGACGGAGACAGTAAAGAACGAACAATCCTATACTCGCTCCATGGCTTAAAGCCGCCTTTAGAGGCCGTTGAGGACTGTGAGAAGATGAGCAACATGGGAACTCTCAACTCATCCCACATTCACAACAGCGCAAACTCCCTGATAATCCAAGAGCTGGACAACCACCACCACCACCACCACCAACACCACCCCCACCTCCACCAACACCAGCAGAGGTTGGCAGTGGAGGTGGAGGAGGAGGTTGCAAACGAGACAGGAATGATGGGAATGAGGGGATGTGCTGCCGGAGGATCCTTCTCATTATCTCCCACCCAGGAGGTCTCATCGCCGTCCTTGCTCCAGGCCCCGGCTCTGAGAAGGAGCCGGTCTCAGAGCCGGCCACCTCAGGTGGTCAAGTTCTCGGAAGACACTGTGGACAACGGATGTTACGATGGTGTCGAGGTGAACGTCAGGCAGCACCCCATGACCGAACGACCTCAGCGGCGGGTTCACGACGAGCCGGCCAGAGAGCACGGACGCCCGGCTAGCCACCACGGCCGGAGCAGGCAGGCGTCGCACACGGGCAAGCATCGCAGGAGCCGCAAAACCCGCTCGGAAAACACTCTCAACGTGGTTCCCCTGGAGCAAATGCAAAGGCCCTACGAAACCCAGCGGGCGGTCCCGGGGGGTGAGCCTCCTTCCCAGCACAGACTGCCCATCTCCCACTATCCCCAAACCCAGGCCGATTACGCCGTTCCGAGCTCGGTGCACCAGAGCGACCCGCGTGTCGAGCGCATCATGGGTCTGTACAGAGACGAGGAGGACGACGACTGGTGCTCCACCTGCTCCTCCTCTTCCTCAGACTCAGAAGAGGAAGGGTACTTTTTGGGCCAGCCAATCCCTCAGCCTCGGGCCTCTGGTCGCTACCAGTACTACACCGAGGACTACCCCACCAGGGTCACGGCCCTTTCCCCACAGAGCCTAGGCTCACGGACTAGTCGCCGCAAAAGCCACAGGGCCAAGAACTGCATCATCTCTTAACATTGTAAGAAAACTAGCTAGACCTGTATTTATATAAGAGGATGCACGCTATTAAGCAATAAAAACGGAATTTCCGATTTTATAATGTTAACATTGGACAGTAGACTGTTGTGTGGAAAGAGTGTCATCAGGTAGATCACTAATACATCGGAGTGTTCGGTTGTCCGGTAATGATTTACCAAAGTGACTCATTTTTGGCAGTTTCAAAGTTCATTCCAAGAAAAGTATGATTGGTGTTATAACAATTTAATTGTGATTCATAAAACCTATTTTTCATGGATGCTTACATGAAGTAGTGTGCAGCCAAAAGCATGGACAATGGAATAAGTAGGCTGTGTATACTTTTGGCCATTTTTTTCTTGCTTGGACTTTATACTCATTATCATCCCTGGACCACATCTTATTGCCAAATGCCATTCGTATCAGCTCTGATACACAAGAAAAGTGGATACTTTAAATAGGGGACCCAAGCTTCTGACTCAATAAAGGACTAAATCTGATTTGTGCAATATATAGTTTGAATATCAGGCTTGTGCGTTTGCCTGACGTTTGGAACTTTTTTTTTTCCGAGCACTATAATAGAGGGCTTCAGTTCAAAAAGATTGAGCATTGGAATTGTGTGGAGACTTTAAGAACAATGAAAACATTTTCTTGTATCTCTATAGTTTGCAAATAAACAACTTCTGCTTTGTTTTTCAATTGATCGTCGTTTTGGAATAATACCGTTGTAAAAACAGAGGTTTGATTTTATAGCTAGCAACTAGAAACTAACCAAATCATTATTTAATAGTGCAAAATGATACTGTATATATTAAGTTAAGATTTTAATACCAGTATTTTTGTATACCCGTTTTAAAAATGTTTTTCAGATTGTAAAAAAGGAAATGCCGTCTGTAATCACAACTTCAGAAGCACACCTGGTTGCTACAACGCAAGGCAATTTGGGCTAAATAAATTGTCAATACTCATACCTAATGTCAATGATCATTATTATTGATCAAGTATCAATAATATTTTCAGCAATATTATATTGTAAAAAGTTACACTATGATGCGCACAATGTCCAGGTATAAGTACCTCAATACCTATTCAGTCAAGGTACTTGCTAGCCCTTTGCCCTTTGTCATTTAAATGCTTTGTGATATAAAAGAGCTTTTAATAAAACACTTTGGAAAGCTTTAAATGAGACTGTACTTTTTCCTTACAAATTAAGAAATGTTTTGTTTTCAACCCATGGTAAACATTATACAAAAGTTGTTCACCGTCAGTTCACTAGCTACAGATACAGCAGTTAATTTGAGGATATGGTGTTATGGTGCATCTTTATTTAATTGGGATTAAATCGAATGCATAAATAAATAGTATTTGTATTATATTTTATTAAATCAGAATACAACTTTCTTAATCACAATACACAATCTGTGTGCAGTATGATCTGTGGAAAATGGAAGACAATCCATGTCCTGTTTGAAAGGCAATACAAATTAAAACTAAAACAGTCAGAACCAACATTTTCGGACAAACTGAAACAGAAGCAACAACTCAGACCAGTCCACTGCTGTATGGCCTACAAAACAGCTCAAACGCCACCGCTTTCACGTATGCAAATCCTAAGACGTAAAAAAAAAAATTAGTTAAAATTGTAAACAAATGAAACCAGCCATGAAAAATTGAAGTTTGTTCCAGGAAACAATTCAAACAAAAACATGTGCAACCTTTAAACTCGGTTAACAATAAATACATTTAAAAAAAAAAAAAACATCTTAAAAAAATAATTAAAAAATGAAAATCGTTAAGTAGTTACATTTAACCGGCCCAAAATTCAAGGGCAACACTGTTCATCGCGTCATGTACGCACCATATTCCCACCCGTGTCACGGGGTTCGTGTAATCCACGTTGTATTAAGGGGGGGTCAGGCTAAAGGTTCCGGGTGCCCTACCGACTCGTCCAATTCGCTGATAAAGTGCTTGAGGTCTTCCAGGCAGCGCTCCCGGATCTCCCCGAGGTTCTCCCTGAGTGGAACCTGCAGCTGCTTCTCCAAGTCGGGGTCCTTGGCCACCAGCATTTTCACCACCATGCCAAAGGTCTCGCAATCCTGGCGGTACACCTGGAGCGGCGAACGCACGGGGAAGAGGTAAATTAGAAGTGCATAAACCAACGGGGAGGTGCCAAGGTCCAAAAGGTGGAGAGTGGAGGACCTTGTGAACCAGGCTTTGAAGCCCAATTGCCTAAATGTACACAGTATATTTACATTCTGCAGAAGCATTATTATCCAAAGTGATTTACAAGGGACATTGAGAACCATCAAACTTGGGAGTAACTACAAAAATAATAATAATGCAATAATGCAACAGTCCAATAAAAACAAAAACTGGACAGAGTGCAGAGATGGGAAAGGAAGTAGCAGGATCGTCCAGTTATAAAGTTAAAAAGTGCATAAAGTATAAGCAGGAAGGGGGTGGAAAAGTGACTTACTTCCTGTTGTACCCCGACATCTAGGGGTTAATAAACCAGTGTCATTCTGTTGGGCCCTCTGTTGGGTTCACACTCACACACTCGAGGTGTCAACTGATAAAAAAAATTATAATAAAATAAAAAAAACTCTTCCCCCGGTATTCAATAAAGGCGCTCTCCCCATCTCGGGCCGAATTCAAGAAGAAGAAGAACCCATAAAAATCCCTTTTAAGTGGCAAGCCTTTGGTTTGTTACAACCACTGAAGGGAGGAACCAGAAGGCAAGAGGTGAGAGGTGCTGCAATGTTGGGTGTGATCTGCCGTTTCACACGGAGCCACCGAGGAGTCTCATAAAGAGGACACTTGTGAGAAACCCACCGTGGGCTCACATGGTTGTCCCACTCACAAGTCAACAAGTCGGCGAAAGAAGTTTAAGTTCTTGGGGCCATTCAAAGCTAAACCTGAAAAAGTTCTACTATTTTCTCCTGAGAAGATAAAGAAGTACAGATGAGAGAATACAGGGTTTATAATGTATTTGTCAGGGCATTTTAGTACTGGGGGAGAGTAGAAGCTAAATTAATGAAAACTAATGCCATTTCTATTGCAGTTTCCATTTCTATTGCAGTTTCCACTATAAAAGTGACCAATAAAACTAGCGTAAGTGATTAAAGAATTCCCAGACAAAGCAAATATATTCCATATATAAATTTATATATAGCTCTTTTTTGTGCTAATATATTGCATTTCATACATGCACTTTTATATTTTTAGATATTTAACTTTATACAGTTTGTACTTTTACTTTTTTTATAACTGCTGTGTCGTCGGGTATTGCACATAAGATTTTCGCCCATTGCTTATACTTATACAACTTATCATAACATATGTATAACTTTGATGTGACAATAAACTTGACTTGTCTTGACTTGATATATTCATAAGATACTTTTGTTTCTGTTCAAATGAACAAAAAAATATATATAAGATGAAAAATATGAAAAGACTCAACAGAGGACGATACATGCGTGACAGCTGGAGTTGTGAGGGATATAATCTGATCAGGAACAACTGGTTCACCAAAGCAAACAACCAAAGCAAACAACATTTGCATGTTGTTACTGCACATCGTATTAGGTGCAAATAAACACTGCTTTCAACACTTGACACTGAATTTCAAAATAAAAAAAATAAAAAAATCTCTGAATTAGGACTATAATCTTACAGCTAGGAGGAAGCGGGTGGGTCCGAAATACATGACGTCTTTAAAACAAACCAAAACATTGAATTACCAGAAAAGTAAATTTATTTGACTCAAATGGCCCAAGGGTGCCCCCAGCAAAAGACAACAAATAGTGCCTGTGTGTGCATTGTTGGTCCTTGATTGCACAAGCACCAATGGCTCCATTTTCCTTCAGAAAACACTAAAACTTTCTCATTCCTGCCTGCTCAGCACAGACTTAATTGGCACGCCTCTGGCCTCACTTCCACCTCCTCTCAGTTCTTGTGGTGGTGCCGTCTCTTCAGGCCTCACCCTTTTTGTCTGTAGCTCTCTTCCTCGTCATTCCCCATGTCACACCTCTCTCTCTCTCTCTCTCTCACTCTCTCTCACTCTCTCTCACTCTCTCACTCACTCTCTCTCACTCTCTCTCTCACTCGCTCTCTCTCACTCTCTCACTCTCTCTCGCTCTCTTGCTCTCTCTCTCTCGCTCTCTGATGTTATTTCTGCTGATTAAGTCGGCACTGAGCCCACAGAGGAAAGACGAGGGCTTTGTTAGGGCGGGGATGGCAGAGGGCCGCAGGGCCAAGGCAGAGTCCACATTCAGTGACCAAAAGATCGGCTATACGCACCATTAGAACCAACCAAAATGCATTTGCACAGATACAGGATATCTGTGGGGACTTTAGGGCATGGAATAAAGGCAGGGTGCCCATTCAGTGAGGTAAAAGGAAAGGTGTGTGTGTGTGTGTGAGAGTGTGTGATAGTGTGATGTCAGATCGGGGATAGCAGGGGTCCACAACCGGTGACCCCATTTTTAGCGGTGAACATTTTTGTGACCCCCAAACTTATTGTTTTGTGTCAATCTGCTTTCACACTAAATAGTTTCTAACCCTCTGCAGTTCATATCAATGTCCGGGTGAACTTAAGCACATTACTCGAACTACACAACAAGCGATTACTAGTTTTTTGTTCAGTGACACAAATCATTAAAGGAATCAATTTGTTCATACAGGATGTATCTATGAGGCCTTTTTTTTAATAAATATGCAAAAAATTGATCATCCATCAACATCTACATTAGTCATTTTAGCAGACGCTTTTATCCAAAGCGACACTACAACTACATCTATAGCTTATGTCAGGGAACCCCAAGTGGGCAATAGGCATCAGGAGGACCTGCATACGTTTGCACACCATGACATGGGTTCTTTGTGGGGATTTGAGATATTTCACTGGATAGTAACAGCGACTACTGTGCTTCGAGAGAGGAGAGGAGGAGGGTGGGGTGAGGCTACTCACTCTCGGGCCTATTTATAGACGGATCGTTAGCTCTGGCGCAGCCCATCTGTACAATGGAACATTTATTTTAAAGCTGGGAACGATGGAGGGGGGGACAGTTCCTGTACGCCTACATCATTATAAAACATCCGCTTCCATTTTTTATATTGAACAGACCTCCAAAAATAAAGGCTACAAAAGTTAGAGAATCTATAGTTACACTTTCTGGTTAAGTCATAGGTGAATGAGTAGAATCGGTTTTTCTGGGAGTCAACAATGTGAGCCAAGTAGCTCGACACACGTCGATATGTGCACACTGACCCAGAGGTTGCCGTTCTTCCCTCTGTCCAGTGGTGCAATACTTAACCGACGATGGAGGAAACCAAGAAAACAAACCCAGACAGGACTATAGCGATACAAACGGTCACAGGATGTACCCCCCGGGATACAAACCTGACTTGCAGACTCGTCCTTTCTGCATCTCGGAAGCACAGGCACATTCCTTAGGAACAAGTGCCGTCTGACAAGACGTCATGCAACCCCCTAATGTCTTGGTTGGAGCCATCTGTTGGGAGGCCTGCATGTATTTGATGTGCAGCATTTGAACGATTTCCTTCCGGTCTATTTCAAGTTGCTGTCCCAAAACCCCAGAAACACCAAAAAAAAGGTTTAGTGGGGCTAAACTCCGGTGGAGTGGATTGCCGCGAGTTTCTGCTGGACGGTGGTTCTCGAGGAAGTACCCAATCACACCCCCCTAAACAAAAAAGGGGGCAGACGGAGAGTAGTTCCTAGATAACAATGTGCTGAAGTAGTGCGTCCTGCGTTCAATCAGACGCATTTCCTGAAACCCCTCCCTTGTTATCCAACCAGGAAGGAAGCAGAGCTACTCTTTGGTGGTGGTGGTGGTGGTGGTGTGTGGGGGGGCTCTAGGGAGCCTTCATCAGATTGGCTCCACGAGAAGAGATAATTACACGCAGTCGTATGTACAAATGGAACCACACCACATGGGGAGGTGCAATTTTGGAGCCATTCTGTACTTAACGGTGGCCAAGTGGATATTGAACCAAATGGGTGAAATACTGCGTCAACATCCATGTGTAAAAAAGACATTCACGCCACGTTTGCACGTCTTCACTTTAGATTCACCTATTCATCCCATGAGCAGATTTAGGTCTGCGGGAAATGTTCCAATTCCATTTGATTGCCAAAGAAAATCGGTCCGGTAATCAGTCAAATGTTTAATTAATTTCACACATTTTCCCCCCTTTTCATCGCCGTGTTATTTCAAGACATGCATGGGAATCTTTATGTTATGAGTGAACGTATCTGTGACAGTCTGGCAAACGGGCCTTGGGAAGAGGGGTGGGGTGGGGGGGGGGGGGGGAAATGATTTAACCCCGCCGGCACTGGAACCTGCTAGAGACATCAGTGAGCCTAAATCAAGCTTGCTTCCTTTCTCTACTACCAATAGCCTCGAGAAATCGCCTCGGCCGTGTCCATGACAACAACAATATTTACACACAGCCAAAAACGAGCGCAGAAATCCCCGTTCGTATCACGGGCCGTAAAAGAGCCGACTATAACGCAACAGAACTCGATATCCTTCGGTGCCTCTTGGTGTCCCGTCGCTCAGGCCGAGCGGCGGCCAAAGTCAACGCCGTGACGACCAGAGGGGGGGGAAGAGAGAGAGAGAGAGAGAGAGAGAGAGAGAGAGAGAGAGAGAGAGAGAGAGAGAGAGAGAGAGAGAGAGAGAGAGAGAGAGAGAGAGAGAGAGAGAGAGAGAGAGAGAGAGAGAGAGAGAGAGAGAGAGAGAGAGAGAGAGAGAGAGAGAGAGAGAGAGAGAGAGAGATGGGGGTTGAGTTTCAGCAGACCCCGTTTCACTTAGCTACGTCAACACACGGCGCAGCAGTGTAAAGACTTGTCGGGTTGGGTCGACCTGTTGCTGTGTACGACCAAATGTTTGAGTTTGTGTTCGACGGGAGTGCCAGCCTTGTTTTTTGTTCTTGACGATGAACAGTGTGTATTATCGTAGGCGTGTGCGTGTCTGTGTGTTTAGCATAGAGATGGCTAGACCAGATTAAGGGACCGCAAGCTTAAAATATGTGTCGGACGTAATCGAAGAGACTAAAGACTAGTGACAGCCATGACCAAACCAGTCCCGCCGCCAGTAGCTGGGGTGTGTCCGGCATGACGGGGAAAGACCATTGGTTGGATCTTTCTTTCTTCGTAGCTCTGGCTAGAAAACAAATAAAAACCAAATGCAGTTTGGTGCCGAATAATATGAGCTACTATGGCCCAGGTGGTATTGATGGAGAAGGCTTGACTAAGTTACTTAGATATACACAGGGTGGGGGGGGGGGTGGGGTTGGTCAAGGTAGGGAAAGGAGGCAACAATTGAGTCTTTCATGAGGGAAAGCCATGGTGCCATCATGAGACCAAGGTAGACCAACATGCTCAAGAGCAACCGCTGCCCATTGCAAGGAAAGAAAAGTTTAAAAAAGAGAAAAAGGAGAAAGAAAAAACTAAAAAACAAGGGAGGTGGGGATAGAGAGGTTATATTATATATATTAGATTATATTATTTATATTAAAAATCTCCATGCATTACAATGCACTTTCACCTGAAAGTTTCCTTTCACAGACACTCGGTTCCATTACAGGAGAGGTAATCCTCTTGTAAGCGGGCCCCCCAATCTGCTAATCCTTCATATCCTCGGACGGAACACACGGGGGGGGCCATGGAACACGGGCCTCGTCAGAAAAAGCAGAAAGGCAGAGCCCTCAGAAGGGTTCCCGTATCCCCCCCCCCCCTTCCTCTGATGATGAGCATATAAAACACAGCCTGTGATTGTAAACTCAGTGCACTGACGGGATTGCCTCCGTCACATGCTGTGAATCATTTACAAGGATAGAACATAATGCGCTCGTAAATTGGGAAAAAAAAAATAAAAAGGTCAAAATGTCCCACGTAATCAAGTCCACGCAGGGGAGGGGGGGAGGGATGGAGGGAGCGACAGTAAGCGAGAAGAGGAGGGTTATATGGATGAGGTAGGAGGGAGGAAACCAAGCCACACTGTCAGCGGGGCAGCATGTCCTAATAGGTTAAATAGGCTCCTCGGCGCTGCTCGTTAAGGCTCTGTGGTGCAGCTCCACGAGAGGGCCCTGTGGCGCAGCTCGGCGTGAGGGGCCCCGTGCGTGCGTCGTGCGCATGTGTGTATGCGTGGGCCTACTCAAGGGGGGCCCCGTGGCGCAGCTTCGCGTGAGGGCCCCGTGTGAGGGCCCCGTGCGCGGATCCCGCGGGCCAGAGCTGGGTTCAGCGGGTGCATTAAAGCAGCAGGGCTGGTCGGTGCAGGAATGCCCTTCATTAGGAGCGGAGGTGGAAGACTGTGGGAATCCTTCACCGGGAACGTTTCACATCGGGAGTACGCCGGGCTCTCATTAAACAAGATAGAAAATGTTTGCCAAATGTCTCCATGAATGCTTTTATGGGCTTCACTGTGTGTGTGTGTGTGTGTGTGTGTGTGTGTGTGTGTGTGTGTGTGTGTGTGTGTGTGTGTGTGTGTGTGTGTGTGTGTGTGTGTGTGTGTGTGTGTGTGTGTGTGTGTGTGTGTGTGTGTGTGTGTGTGTGTGTGTGTGTGTGTGTGTGCGCGGCGGTTACATCTGCTCGCCTGCTGAATGGGTTTATTGATAACCACGTATAGAAATCCATGGAATAAAATTCCATGCAGATGCATGAGATGTGAACGACAGGTGGGTCCTCATCCCGTCTTTGGCAAGATGTGTAATCATGTGCCAAGCATCATTTGTCTCTCTGTGTGGGGATTTCCAAAGGCAGGAGTGAAGCGCTGTGTGTGTGTGTACACTTTTGTAGGATCCTATAGGGGCCTTTCCAGTAAAACAACAAGAGCCAGCATGCATGCGCTGGTAATCGTTGGGCTTGTAGCTCGTAAACCTTCTCATCCTAAATTGGCAGGTAACCAACAGCCATTTGTATGTCTTGCTCTTAAGGTATAAATGCACCCCACCCCGCCCCCCCTCATAAAATAAATTAAAAAAACTTTTCTTAAGGGTGAAACATCTTTTATGTACCTACTCGTTCAAATGATGACCGTAAGGGTTTTTTCGGTTCTTGTTCTATTCCACAGGAGGGAATGTATTAATGAGTGCTGCTTTAACTCTGCCAGGCACCGAAGAGAGCGAGAGAGCGAGCGAGCGCGCGCGTGCGTGCGTGTGTGTGACGCGAGAGCGCGAGTCGTATAGCAGAGCTCGCCAGGAATTATGTGCTGAGGAAAGCAACTGTAGAATATAGTTTGTGTAGTAGTAGTCCGATTTTCAGTCGGTACTCTGCCCAGATTTGCAAGACTTCCCCGGGGGTTGTGTGAAATACTCATAAACGCCGAAAAAAATAAGAGAGAGACGAGGCACCTTCTCAATGGCTCGCGCTTTGGAGTTGATGGCGCAGGCCCGCCTCTCCTGGAAGTCTTCCGCCGCCGTCCTTTGGCTCTCCTCCGACGGCGGCGGCGGTGCGGGCAGCGCCACGGGCAGCGCTGCTGTCGCCGGCTCCTCTCTCACCACCTCCGCTGGATGCGCCTCCTCCTAGGAGCGGGAAAGAAAGAAGGAAGGAGAGGGGGAGGGGTGAAACGTGCGCCACACTCGAGAAGCCAAAAACCGGAAAAAAAAAAAAAAAGGTTTAGCTACATTACGAACCAGCTGGCGGTTTCTAACCCCTTTGCTCGTATGGAAACATAAAAGTTCAATATTACATTCCAACAACAACGATAATATCAACATTAAAAACTATGTGATGAGGCTAGGATTTGATGAGGCTAGTTTTTCCCCCGCATAGGTACATTAGGTAGATATTTACAGGCACCGGCATTTGGCTGAAACTACATGCGGCGCCCTTAATGAGCCTACAGGACCCGGCTAACGACGTGGAAAGGCGTCTCTCGTGCGGAGAGTCACAGGGAGACGGCTACAGAAAGAGCCAGAACTAAATGAGGCCGACTTGGAACGCCGCTCCAATTTACTCCTGCTCATTTCTTGGCAGAACTATGCAGGCCCGCCAGCGCAGAGGGCTATGGAGAGAGAGAGAGCTATGTGGAGAGAGAGAGAGCTATGTGGAGAGAGAGAGAGAGAGAGAGCGAGAGCTATGGAGAGAGAGAGCTATGTGGAGAGAGAGAGAGAGAGAGAGAGAGAGAGAGAGAGCGAGAGCGAGAGCTATGGAGAGAGAGAGCGAGCTATGGAGAGAGAGAGAGAGAGAGAGAGAGAGAGAGAGAGAGAGAGCGAGAGCGAGAGCGAGAGCGAGCGAGAGCTATGGAGAGAGAGAGCGAGCTATGGAGAGAGAGAGAGAGAGAGAGAGCGAGAGCGAGAGAGAGAGCGAGCGAGAGCTATGGAGAGAGAGAGCGAGCTATGGAGAGAGAGAGAGAGAGAGAGCGAGAGAGCGAGAGAGAGACAGCTATAGAGAGCGAGAGAGAGCTACAGAGCTAGAAAGCGAGAGAGATAGAGATGGCCATGGAGAGAGATGGAGAGGGCTATAGGCTATAGGAAGATTTTTAAGAAGAGCCTCGCTCTCCATGCACAGTGGAGCGAGTGAGCAGACCGAGGTCCCAGGGCGCGTCTCCCACTCTCTGGGCCAAGACGGAGACGGAGAAGATGAGGCGGACACTCGTGGGGCCCAGGGAGCAGTGGTCCGAGGACCAAAGTCAATAAATGCATAGCTAGCCTTGTAAGAAAGGGTCATGCCAATTGCTCCCTCGGCCTTTCCCCCATCTCCGTGCCCCGAGGCTAGAACGGGAAGAGGTCGGCAAGGCTGGTCTGCAGTGTCTTCGTGTGCATGTGCATGGTTGCCAATACATATACGTACATGGGTCATATATTTGCGGATGCAGTGTGTAATCAACCATCAGTTTGATGACACAGTTCACAGTGTTCACAGTACATGTGTGAATCTTAATTCTTCCATGCATCGGCTTTGGTCATATTTTGTGTGCACTGCCTGGCCCATGTACCGGCAACACACAACGACATAATGGAGACGACGGAAGTTTGATGATTCAACGTTAATTAGAAATAATAACTGAATAAACTATAACTGAAAATGCTTTCATGACAAACTTTTGATATTATTTTATTATATTTAACACTTCTGTGGTTTAAAGCCTCTTTTTTTTGGCATGCATTTTATTTCTAAAAAAAAAATTCATTCCCCAGTAGCACGGCGATCGGATCGAGATGACTTTGTCAACCGTTCTCGCCCTCAACTTCATTTGTTTTTGGATTTTGTAGTAAGTTTTCTTTGGAGTATAAACATTTCATTTTAAATCAGAGTGGGCAGACAGAGGAGGCCGGTTCCAACCCCAACCACTCAGCGTCTTTCAACGTGTCAAACAAACCCCAGCAGCGACAAGTATAAGAAAGACGAAAACAAACTTGTGGCCAAAGCCTTCTTGACAGGAACACTTATGTACCTAGAAGCTAAATCAATTAGCAGTACTTCCTATGCAGTGAGCTGGGGGGGGGGGGGGGTAAGCTGTGGTAAACGTTATCTTGCTAAACCCCATGAAGGTCCTGGTTGAGTGACACACTGCATGTTGTGGGGAATTAAACCATTTTCCTAGGAGGCGAGGTTCAAAATTCTCTTCAACCACAAGACCACCCCTGCTCCTGTTCTCCCAGGCCCTGCCTTATAATGCCCCCCTCTCCCTATCCTCTCATTTGGGTCGAAAAACTGGACTGGCTTGTGTGCGTTTGTATGAGTATCTCCCCCGGCAGGGAGGCAGGCGAAGGGGAGGGTACTGGACGGGGGCCATTAGTGCAGCTTTTACCGGGGGCACGGCATGGGGCTTTCATCTCGCCCAAGGTCACGGGTTTGTGCCCCCAAGAGCAAAGAGCAACAATGTGGCACCGCAAAGCTAGATCAAACACGGTAGTGGCAGTATAGCGTGTGTGTGTGTGTGTGTGTGTGTGTGTGTGTGTGTGTGTGTGTGTGTGTGTGTGTGTGTGTGTGTACGTGCCTATGGCGAGGGTGGTGGCTGGATTCACTAGCGCAAAAAAACTTTCATCACAGCAGTTGTTGGGAGGGGGGCGGAGGGGGTTGTTTTGGGAAAGTGCACACTCGGATAGGACAAAGAGGCTGCGCTGAAGTGTGTGTGTGTGTGTGTGTCCATATCGTATGTTTGCATTCTTGCATGCAAAGCTCGTGGCGAGCTTGTTCGCGGCGGCTGTACGCCCCACTTAAGGGAGAAAAAGAATGTCTATCCTGAGATATATTTATAGCTTACAATGTATATTCAAAGAGGGGGCGTCGCCACCCGGGGTCAGAAACATTCACATTGTTTCAGGGTATGTGGACAATGAAATGATGAAAACACCATCAAGTCGTGATGAACGGAGGGAGGATGTTTGTGGCAAATTAATCCGATCTAGTCAATTACCCTGAGGGTGGGTGTGGTGGGGGGGCGGGGCGGAGTTCCCAAAATGAGGTCAAAGGCTTTAACTGTGCTAGCAGAGATGCACGCCTTTGAGGCGGCTAGCAGAGGCCATCGTAGTAGTGGCGTGGTAAAGAGGTCATGATGAAAGCATCTCGCAGGTGACACAAATCTGTCAGTGGGGGCGACCTCCAGACTCCCTGAGCTCCCTAGACCGGGCGGCTGCTACTGCATTTGTCGCACATTCATGACCGCCGACACACACACACACACACACACACACACACACACACACACACACACACACACACACACACACACACACACACACACACACACACACACACACACACACACACACACACACACACACACACACACACACACACACACACACACACACACACACACACACACACACACACACACACACACACACACACACACACACACACACACACACACACACACACACGAGAAACTAGAAGAAGAAAAACACACAACTTAAAAAAAAAAAAAAAAGGCTCCAGCCCACCAGCACAGGGAGGCCCTCTCGGCGGACCGAGTGCAGTTTAAGATCTTGTGATAAAGTTATGGCGAGCTAATGAGTGGAACCACCTCCCGCCCTCTGCCTCCACACCGCACGACTAGTCTGGGTGGCCCTTGTATAGGACTCCCACCGTCTAGGGGAGGGGGGGAGGGGGGAGGGGGGGGGGTGGCCTGCCTGCACGGCTGCTGCTACCAATTCCCCCCCCCCCCCCCCCCCCCCAGCTTGACCCATATTTGAGGACAGGTCACACGCAGGCCTAACCTCGCGGACGCCGGGCGAGAAACAGGCACTCGGACCAGACACGGACCCCCGCCAAACCCCCCCCCCCGCCCCACCCCGAAAAATCAGCAACGACTCAACAAGGGTGATGGAAGTGTGCTTACGCCCCAGGTAAACAAGGACCAGGGGTTGGTGTGGTGTGGGGGGGGGCCCCCCCAACACCACACCCTTCCCCCCACCCTCCCCCCCACCCTTTCGTGCTCCGCGTGAGGGCCACTTTAAAAGCCATTAAGATACTTCAAATGGGACCAAACATTTCAGGAGAGGTATGAGAAGGAGGGAGGAGAGGGGAGAGAGCGGATGATACATAACGGCTTCCAGATGCACCCCGTCCCACCCCCACCCCCCCACCAGCCTTGGACAGTTATATAGATGTCTAGCTCATGCTATGAATTAAATAAACATTTATTGTATAACCGGGGTATTTTGAGGGGTTTTCCGGAGGGAGAGAGGGTATTGTAGGGAACAGAGAAGGTGCTTTCGTAAGTCTTTATAGAAGCCTTATGGTGGTGTCGTGAAGTAATGTTTCCCCCCCCCCCCCCCGAATCAGAATGTACAACAAAAACTGAAAAGATATACAATTTTAAAATAAACTAATATAATACTGAAAAACACACATAGCCCACATGCACAAAGTACACTGTACACTGACATCCTTCAGGGCTATTTTACCCCCCCGTGAACTCACCTTGGCAGACGGCGTGCTCTGCGGAGAGACATCCCTGGACAGGCCGGGAAGTTTGTCTGAGAGCGAGACAGCGAGATAGAGTTAGGGGAGAGAGGGAGGGAGGGAGGGAGGGAGGGAGGGAGGGAGGGAGGGGAGAGTGAGAGAGTGAGGGAGACAGAGGAGACCCGAGTCATTGAGGGATCGCCGTTAGCAGAGACCATCGTCTAAAACTACTTCCTGTGAATCCAGTCATGTCATTAAGGAGGAGAATGCCTAGGCTGAACACGGGTACCATTTGGTGGTGGGGGGGGGGGGGGGTAAAAATGATTGTGCAAGATGGATGACTGGAAGAAGAGGGTAGGATTACAGTCAGTAAATCTGTAGTGCGTGTGCGTAAAACAGAAAAAAAAAAAAAAAAGGTGTCAGCATCCGGACATGTACCTGAACAGGCACATCTGGAACATTCTAGAAACAGATGGTCGACAATCACGCTTCAACCTCCAACGGACAGTTATGCCCTCCGCCCCGGGGGAGGAGGGGGGAGGAGGGAGGGGGGAGGGGGGAGGGGGGTGGGAGGTTTAAAGAAGCACTCGCTCTATGATGACCGCGGGACATTTCCACTCAACGATGTGGTCCAGCTCTTACTCGGCCCGTCTGCTTTTATACCCCTCGTCTTCCTCGCTCGTTTATGTTTTCCTGGCGGCTCCACCTCTATATCCTTTTGAAAAGATTTTTTTCCCCCCTGAATGCCGGCCACGCCACCCAAGGTTCCTCCCCGCGGCCAATCCGCCGTGTCCGTGACCGAAGCAAGGAATTGTGGGTAGTCGTCTGGGCGTGGGGGGGGGGGGGGGGAGGGGGGAAATAACAAACGTCCCACTGGGGCTTCAGGAATATCCATCAGACACCTTATACGCACTCATTTACACTCTGACACACGCATTTACCCCGCGCGCACACACACACACACACAGACACACACACACACACACACACACACACACACACACCCCCCCCCCCATTAGCCATGCTCGCGCTTCCTCTCGTCTATTTTCCACCCAGCGTATCATCGTGACTCATAAATGAGTCGTTTGCTATATCCACCAGATATACAGTACATCCGTCAAGGCAGAACCCCCCCCCCGCCCACCTACCTACAATGTGAACGCTGTGTGAAAATAAACCAGCGACCTCGTGAACCACACAAGGAATCCGCCAGCCGCGCTTTTGACGGACGCACGTCAAAAGTCTAGCCGGGTTCGTCTCCATGCGCGTGACCTACCACATGAAAGTAGCTGTCACTTCAGAAGCCGCCACCGCCCCCCCCCGGCGTGATTCGTTTAGCGGTGGTGTTGCGACGTTTGCACCCCGGGGCCAAAGCCACAAATTACCATGTGGGGAAAGCGGTGGCGGGTCTTTAACCTGTCCTGTCCGCTGGCGAACCCACGCCCCCCCCCCCCTCATCTTGTTTCGGAGAACAACTTCTCATCTGGCCTCTGGTTTTCAGGGGGGGGGCGAAACCACAGCGGTCAAAAGTGAAAATGGTAGCTGAAGCCGAGGCCTGCGGTGGTCCCTACGCCATGCCAGCCCGTGGCCGTGTGTCTTGTCACTCGCACTCGACCTGCCGGGGTTTGGTTTGGTTTGGTACTTTAGACAATCGTGGGACGTGTGAAAGTCGGGAATAGTTGATTTCGAGCATCGAAATTGTCGGACATTTCCACAATGACTTAGGCTTATCTCAACTTGGTTAAAACTAGCAACAGAGATGCAGGATAGTAGGGTAGGCACCACTTTGCAGAGCATCTTTTAGAAGTCCCAGTTTACAACCAGTCATTATTTAGATTGCTTATGCCGAGGCAACAGAACTGGAATACGTTTTCAATTATCTTAAATACAAATGTTACCACTAATACAGACCGCTAATGCAGACGTTTGAGGAATAACATCTTTAAAGTATTTATTTTTCTGCCGACTCAACCGGACAGAACTGAATACTGGAATACTGGCGACAACAAAAGATAAGTAATAGAAATGAAAAAAAAAGAGATAAAAATCGATAAAAGCCATTTTGTCCAGTTAGAAACCACAGTCGAGCAGTTCAGACGAATTACAACGAGGGAGGAAAATAAGTATTTACCACAGCGTGACACACCACTCGGGTTTTCACCCCGGTTGACGGAGAGCGATCCAGACAGACTAATTACAGAGCGTCGACGCATTTCTGCCGGCTCCAGAAAAAAAATCCCCGATAATACTCCAGACCTAGACCATTTCCATATTACGCCGTTGGTGTGCAACATACCGTTTTTTTCCGGGAGCAAGCCGAAAGTGCTATTACTCCAGCACTCGCAACTGGAAATTATCATCATCATCATCAAGGACGTTTTACAAGAATTGAATGACCAACAGAGATCGGCAGCGAAGCATGGATTTATCCATCTTTGACGCCAAGATATTAGCCATGTCGAAAATCAATTAAAATCAATGCATCAAGGCTCAATCTCTGCCATTGTACGATGACTGACCCTGGTGTGTAGCAGGATGACAATTATTCCGAGGCCCGAGTCTATCTAGGTGGAGGACATGGTGGCTCCCTGTGGAGCAAACACTGAATTGAAGGTGGAATTTGGGTGAAATGTGGGGGTTAGGTGACGGCAAGAATTGGGTTTCTGCATTAATCATGTTTTGCGGGCCCCCTGCAGTACCTCCGCAGACCCCTGGTTGACGACCACTGTGCTAAAGACATGGAACTATGTAGTCCAATTTATAGTCGTTTTGGAAATGAATACATGCCTCCTTAAAAAGGAGCCATATGTAAACACAGTTACTCTACTCAATACATATTAAATCACCACGATATGTCAGAGATTAAACGTGCCAAAGTTCAAATGCTGGCTTCTCTCCGACAACAACGCTACAGCCACTGTGTTCTCTTATTGGAATGTCCATTCCACGTGCGAACGTCCGTCTTTGTCACTATTTAGTCACTATTCTCAAGAGTACCCCTTGGTTGCCAGATATAGAACAAATTGGCAAACACACAAACACAGCGCACTGCAGCCGTGGAAGCAAGCAAACTAACTGGATCAACCGAGATTGTCCCTTCATCACCAGAGCCGTGCTACACGACGACAGGTGAAGCTTTGATTTGCATTCGAAAAGATGGGAGACGAGCTAGGTTTCAAGACAGATGCCGATTTGGCATCTGCTCACCTGAACAGGCGCGGTCAGCCGACGTTGGCTGTGTGTATTTGTGTGACCGTAAACATAGCCAGCCGTGCGTCGAGCTGACACCAAAAAACATCCTCATGAGCTGGTTTATAATTTGCAACCATATACATTAGCTGATCAACTTGCAGTGTAGGACTCTTTGTTTGTCCAAATAGAATAAGTGCACACGTCTCAAAATATAATTGTGTAGTTGCGCTAGTCTCTGTTCATTTTTATTGTATATAGTATTTTTACAGTATTGTTTTAAAAAGTGATACTGCGGGAGGGAATGGGGAGTAAGCATTCCATTGTACTTGTTCCAAATGGCCAATAAAACATATCGTATCTTGTATCTAGTGGTGAATGTGAAAGGTAGAATTAACCTCATACACCGTTTGAGGTTGAGCAAAGAGCAAAGATTTAAAAGAAAACATACATAATGGACATAATCAGTCTAGCTATGCAAATCCCTTTATTCCCCATTATTTATTTTCTCCTCCATCAGAAATAATAAAAATAACGAATTGCAAGGAATTGGTTGATGGCAGGGAGACGACTACTCCAAATGATGTAAGTGTATATGGTACCAACCTAAACCATCATGCACGGCGCTGTGGTGGGGAAAGTGCGCCCCCCAGAGGTGATCGACTGCATGTCCCTCAGGGCCATCCACAACTGCAAAGCCAGACATTGACAATTTACATTGAATCCATCCAAGTGAATTATTAAGGCAAATATCTTAAATGCTAAACAAATACATTTACTAAAACATAAATTAAGCACGTTTGAACTTGACATTCATTAAAATTAGGACATTCATTTCTGCCAACCGAACAACTACAATGTAATGTTGCATGAGAACTTCACACATATACAGAACCCCCCCCCCCCCCCGCCTCCCCGCCCGTGCATTATGGGAAGGGATTGGACTGGCTTACCCTTGCCCTGCTGGGGGTTGAAGGGAAGGGCCTTGGCGCGGTCCGGAGAGTAGCTCCGGCTGCTGACGCTGGATCCAGAGCGGCTGTGAGGGGAGCGGGGCACGTCTGAGCGGGGCACGTCTGAGCGGGGCACGTCTGAGCGGGGCACGTCTGAGCGGGGCACATCCGAGCGGGGCAGGTCGGAGCGGGGCAGGTCGGAGCGGGGCAGGTCGGAGCGGGGCAGGTCGGAGCGGGGCACGTCAGAGCGTCGCACCGGGGAGCGGTCGCGGATAGGTGGGAAGGGGGCCGACTTCCTCCTGTAGGCCTCCCTGTCCTCACTGCAGAGAGAGACAGAGACATGTAGAGACATACAGTGATAGAGAGATAGACAGAGAGAGATAGAGACAGACATACAGAGAGAGAGAGAGACAGAGACAGACGAGACACAGAAAGAGACAAACAGACAGAGACAGATAGACAGAGAGAAATATAGTGACAGACAGAGACAGAGATATAGACAGACAGAGACAGATAGAGGCAGACAGACAGAGACAGAGAGATAGAGACACAGAACGAGAAGGAAAGAGACAGAGAGAGACAGTCAGACAGACAGAGACAAGAGAGAGACAAATAAAAAAGAGACGAAGACAGAGAGGGATAGAGACAGAGAGATGGAGAGACAGAGACATGGATAGACATAGATTGATAGACAGAGAGAAACAGGGAGAGAGAGAGACACACACAGACAGATCGGGGGCGTACGAGTGGATCAAGACCGGGTCCCTTACAAGACACATTGCCTTCATGGGTAGCAGCGCGAGTGGCTTGAGCCGCCACCCCAAACAGGCTTAAAGTTTGAATTGTACCAGTTTTCCCGGCCCAACCTTACCTTCTGTCCAGGCTGAGGATGGCCTGCATTAGTGAGTCGTCTCCGCTCTCCGGGATGGTCCTGGGTGCAGGATACATGCCCTGGCTTCGCACGGCGTGGGGGGGTGGGGCACGCATGCTTGTAGGACAAAAGCAATAACATGCATATCGGTTTTGGACACCCACACACACGTATATGCTTCATGGTGACATGAAAGGGAAATAAAAAATAAAGGGAAAGAGCTTCAAAGGACCATGGTTTGCATGTGTTGCATCATTGTGGGCCAGCCTCGAAAGTAATTACTTGCTTTTATCAAGCCTTTTAAAAATCGTATTATGTCCTTTTTTTCAAAAATTGTTATGATATACAGTAGAATTATTAATGAGCAGGCAGGGGTTAGGGTGTGTTGCTCAGGGATGCCCGCGGTCAGGTGGCCTGCAGGCATTGGGGGTTCAAACGCAGAGACTTTGGGCTGGGAGTGGAACATCCAAACTGGGTCAATACATCCTTCATGAAGAGAGACCTAGAAGAACTAAACCTGCACCACCGTGAGGCTTTTCCACGTAGAATAGGGATTCCTAAAGGGGGGTACGCGTACCACTTGGTGGGGGGGGGGGGTACTTTGAAGGGTCGCAGGGGGTATTAACAATGGAAGTGCATCTCAACACTAACCTACACATTCTGGAAATCTTCCCAACGAATGACGGAAATCATAAGCGATGCCCGTGTGTTACTTTTCACTAAAACGTAAGTGTTTGCAACACTCGTTTAATTTCCATGCTCACCAAATAATATGCACAAACATTGTTTATATTCATAAAGACCAAAATCTCCCTCCTATAAACGATTGTGCTGGTGAACGGGGGTACTAATAACTTTGGAGGGGGTACATTAGTAAAAAAAAAATGAATTTGAGAAACACTGACGTAGAATATTGATAAAACCCATTCAGCGCGTGCTTCAAACTGTTTGGATAAACAAGTAAAAACATCCTTGGATTGAAAGGTTTAATTTCTTTAAAAGTATAGATATAAAAACTGATATTTATTTTAACTTTGTGTTTGGAACGATAGCCGCAGTGGAAACGGTACACAGAGCTGGGTGACGATAAGAGGGAGAGAGGGTAGGCGAGGAACAAGCCTAATATGGCTTTGACTCACTCGCACAAGCGTGCGGGTGTAAACACACGAGGTGGAACCGGTCCAGCACCTAGATAATGGTCCAGGAATGTGGACCACACCGCTTCCGCTCCTGCTCTTCGTCAAGGACCCGGACACAAGGAACCAGTACATCAATACTGGCCACAAGGACCAGAATGACGAGTAGAATCTGTTTTATCATAAAAGACATTGCCCACCCCAGCCACGAACTGTATACACTGTTACCGTCAGGCAGGCGATACCGCAGTATCAAGTGTCGTACAAATAAACTCAGAGATAGCTTCCACAGTCAGGCCATCAGGCTGCTGAACAAGGGTGTATAGCATATAACAATGCATATTTTATTACATTGATTTATATATACATATTGCTCTTTTTCTGTGCCGATATATCGCATTTTATAAATTGCATTTTTATTTTATATATTTAACTTTATACAGGTTTGTTTTTATTTTTCTAACTGCTGTCTGTCGTCGGGTATTGCACATACGATTTCCACTCACTGCTTTATACTTGTAAAACTGTGAAGAAACAGTTCAATGACATTAATGTGTCTATATTGCATATGTGTATATGCCTTTCATAGATTTCTTGTTTTAAAAAAACAATTACGTTTTTGTTAGGCCTTTCATCAAATGCATCTAGTGTACCTGCACCCCTTTTTGTTTATTAATAATAATAATAATAATAATAATGACGATCAAGTACTACCGGGAATGTAAGCGGCAAAAAGTCGTCCCTATGTGTACCTAGCAATTTCGGGAGAGGTGCATGTGAGAGAAGGCAGACCACTACCAGCATGGACCCGAGGCTAGCCTTCCTTACGTGAAGTACCCCGAAAGGGGGGGTGGTGAATGAATGGTGGCAGTGGCAGGCCAATATAGGGTGGACCAGACCGGTGATTTACGATCCGCCCTGTACACATAAAACCTTTCACACAAGGTGTCACTGACGTAAATGGAGGCGTGCCACTGTGCTCCGCGCCCAAACTTCACCATGCTCCCTATGGGCTCGACCACAGGAAGTGAACGCCACACTGCTGGTTCACAGCACAGGCTGTATGTGTGATGTCACGGCGATGAACTTTGTACAACACGAGAGAGCGAGAGAGAGAGAGAGAGAATATGCCTCACCCAAACTCCACGGTGCGTGCTGGGTGGGGCGGGTCTTCTCTGGGTACTCTATATGGATACTCCTCCTACAAAAACAACAAAGCACACACAGTGCACAACGGTTATGATGAGAAGAGAATTCAAGGATAAAAACACCCCCCTTGCAATAGGAGGCAGGCAGCATAACATTCTGTTTGTACTTCCAATTTCTTGTTCTCTTATATAATAATAATAATAATAATAATAATAATGGCGGCTTTTATCCAAAGCGCTTTACAAGTCATGTAAAGTCCTCACATTACCCATTCATACACCGACGGCGGAGTCAGCCATGCAAGGAGACAGCCAGCACGTCAGGAGCAGTTAGGGTAGCAGTTAGGGTAGCAGTTAGGGTGTCTTGCTCAAGGACACCGACAGTTTTTGCTAGGAGGAGCCGGGGGATCAAACCAGCGACCCTTCGGTTGTGAGGCGACCGCTCTACCTCCTGAGCTATACTGCCGCCCCGAATATAGCGAATCTAATCCTTTAGGATCGATAATACACATCCCTGGCCATGTTAAGTGCTGCCCAAACACCCTCTCTTACTTGGAAATGTGTTGCATTACAGAAACGGGTATAAGGTTTCCGTAAAAACACAGTCCCCATAGAGTTGAATCACTGGTTGCAACAAGAAGTACCGTACAGTGCTGAACACTAGGGGGCGCCACAGAACAGCACTCCACTACAGTTTTGGAAACCATTTCAATTCATTCATCAATTTATGAGAGTAGTATATTGTTTAGCATATAGAAGAGCATATCGTAGGTATATAGTGTTGTTTATAGTATAGTATTGTATAATATAGTATTGTTGAAAATCATATGGCGGGGGGGGGGGGGGGGGGGGATTTGGGGAGTAAGCATTCCGTTGTACTATTCCATGTGGCAAATAAAAACATCTTGAATCTTCTTCCAGGTTTCTCCCATCATGCCCGTCTTAACTTCAGTGAGCGTGACCTCTATGTCCATTGTATCTCAGTATATATACACGCACGCAATACATAACGCACATGTCACCCATATTACATGACACTGTCATACTACTGTCATATTTTACTGGACTCATTACAGTTACTTCACTGTCCTACACTGTACTGCACATCATTCGTGATGCTGCTGTACTACTGGCACTTTAAATGCTTTTGCACAAATCACCACATATCATATCATCCATCAGTCACTTTATTATTATTTTTATTGTGCACAGCATTGTTTTAGTATAGTGTTGTTTATAGTATATAGAAGGTAGTTTATGGTGTTGTTTGTAGTATATATATATTGTTTAGTATAGTAAAGTATTGCATAGTTTAGTATAGTATTGTTGTAGGAAATTCATACTGCGGGAGGAAATGGGGAGTATGCATTCAATTTGTCAATTGTCAAATAAAAACACCTTGAATCAACAGCAGGAGAGCGCAGCGCTGAGGTGTCAAGCCATGAATCAAAACAAAAGTACAAGCAATAAAAAATAAAACATATTCGTTCAGAAATGCACTCACCCTCCTCGCCGGCGGGCCAGCCCGGCGCTCGGCGGGGAAATGAAGGTTGTCGCCATGGTAACTCCTTTGATCCTCGCCGTGGTAATTGCGGGGGCCGCCTCCGTTGGGGAAGTACCGGGGGCCGCCATCGTAGTCGTAGCCGCCGCGGCCGTAGTCTTCCTCCGGTCGGCCGAACGGGCCCCTTCTCTCCGGGGCCCCGGCCGCTCGTGGGTAGGACATCTGGAGGTAATTAACAGGAAGAAGAATCATTTTTACCTCGGCTTCATCATTGCAATTGTCGTTTATTTTGGTACAAGACACTTTCTACTGGACCAAAAAATGCTTCTGAAGTGAAAAAAAAGCAAACATAAGATCGTAAATATGCCTAACTAAAAAATAAGCATAGAAACTAATGATGATGAGAATATAATAGAAGCCGGTATTCTTTTTAAGAGGCCCCTTAAATGATGCAATATTTACTGCTGTCATTTGAAACTTCCAGTCTTTTAATGAGTAAATATTACCCTAATTAAAGCTACAGTATGCAAGATATTTTGATTTGAAATGCGCTCTAAAAAGACACATAATTTTGTGTAGACACCAATTAGAAGGGTACAGTGACTAGCGTCATTGCCCCATTTCTGCAGAGAAATCAGAAACACTATTCTAGAACAGCGAACATTGACATCGATGTACCCCGTGGATGTTACTACGAGGACCAAGCTCCGGACCTGGGGCGACAGGGCCTTCTTAGTCGCGGCACCCAGTCGCGGAACGCCCTCCTCGACCACATCAGACAGTCAGAAAGGTCCTCACAGTCCACCTCTTCACCGATACACTTTGCAATTACTGACTCTCCGTCTCTTCAGAATTAACTCAAGCTGTGCAAAACTAGGACGGACCGGGATATTTGCCTGTTTTACGACCAATGGTTTTAATGTTACAGAACAGAAGATTTGTGGGCAACATCTCCAAGGTCATAGAAGTCCTTGAAGTTGTGGCCAATCAACTTTTAAGCAGGAGGTGAATACTGAAGGTCACAATGTTGGCTGACTGAGCCTCTTCAGATACTCCCGGGTATGTGACATCACAGTAGCTCAGTCTGTTGGGACTTGGCTTGAGAACCAGAGGGTAGCCGGTTCAAGTCCCCGAAACAGACCTAGTGAGAACTGGTACTTGGAAAAAGGCGCCAGTTTGTCACTGCCGAGGTGCCCTTGAGCAAGGCACTAGACCCCTATACTGCTCCCCGGGCGCGGTTTAGACACAATAGCTGCCCACTGCTCCTAATACTAGGATGGGTATAATGCAGAGAAACAAATTGCACTGTGTGTGTACATGTATGTGACCAATAGAGAGGATTCAATCAGATTTAGATTGAGACAGACGATAAACATCCCCCCTTAAGACCACAGAGCCACAAATCTAATCGTGACACACGGTGGCTCTGCTATAAAAGACAGAGAGTACATACATGTACTACATATGTGTGACGCCCGGTCAGAATCCACAGTTGTATTTGGAATACTTTTAAAGTTTTTAGAAGCTAAACCTATTCCTAGACTCTTCCCACCCGGGACATCACCTGTTTGACCTGCTGCCCTCTGGTAGGCGGTTCAGGTCCATCGAATTACGGACCAAGAGACTCAAGAACAGTTTCTACCCCAGTGCCATACGCAAACTGAACACTGTCAAACACCGACAGTGACTACAATACTGTACTGTTGGACTATTATTGGACTGTCCTGTTCTGTGTAACTTAAATACTGTATCGTATCAATACTACATTACATGTTCATCCACCTTCAAGCACCTTTTAGTACGAACAGTAAATTAGTAATTTGCCCTTCTGTTTATAATATGTATATATTCAATATTTTAAATGGCAATTTTTTTCTGGCTCGATTTTGTATTGTTTGTATTAGGGATGGGACGATCACGTTTTTTGCCACCGATCACCGATCACAATGAGAAATATCGGCCCCACCGATCACCGATATTTTTTTTGCAGCTATAGCGGTCTACAGTGTATTGCTGCTATAGCAGTCTATTAGCAGGGGTTCCCAAACGCCGGGCCGCGGACCGGTACCGGGCCGTGGAGGTGTTACTGCCGGGCGGCGAAACAGCTGTGTGTTTATCATCATATTTGACTCAAATAATTTGAGTATAGGTGAACGGCATCATCTATATATATAGATTAAATATATATCGGCGGCATAACGAGAGACTTTCAGTTACACGCGCTACTAAAGAGACTACGCGCTAGTGACGTGTCGGTCGCGAACGAGCCGGGGTTTGTGTTACGGGCGCTGCGCGTACATGCGCGTTTATACTGAAATCGAGCCCTGCCGTTTTGTTAGGGGTGTGTGTTGACACACACTTTGACAACCGGTCCGCGAAAATTGACAACTGGTCCGCGAGATTTTTTTTCATGTATCTGCCGGTCCATGGCACAAAAAAGGGTGGGAACCCCTGTATTATAGAACAGTTTCACCCATCATGCATTCCTGGGGTTCTCGTTCTCCACGGTCAGTTTAACAAACTCGCCATGCTGTGCTGGGTGATGGGTTTTCAGGTGTCTTATTAAATTTGTCGTGTTGAAATTTTTTACCTTGCTTCCTCCACGAGATATTTTCTCTTTGCACACATTACAGATGGCAAATGTTACATCTGTATCACACACTTTGAAGAAAATCCACACTGCAGACACCGCTGACATTGAGGCAGGGCGAGTATCGCTCTGTTTAGAAAAGAGGCGGGCCCCACGTGTTTTACTCGCTGGTAAAGAGATGAGCTCACGTGTTTCTCACGTGCAGGATCGGCTATGAAATCGGCAACATTAAAGAAAGATCGGCATTCTCCGATTGCGCATTTTTCTTCAAAATCGGCCGATAATGATCGGAAGCCGATCGATCGTCCCACCTCTAGTTTGTATGTATGAGTGTCTTGGGGATTGTGGGACAATTTAGTTGAAAGGCATTCTGTTTCTGATTCATAGAATGTCCAAGTTCATTCACACCGACGGTTTTGAAGGTTTTCCAACGTTGAACCGACCAAACCACATTGAGGCCAAGGATTATGGGGACATTCTTGACATGGTTCATTGTCAATGTGTTCTGGATAGAAACGAGGGACTCACTGCTTTCTCCTGTTGGAAGCGCTCGTCATGTGGCTCTCGCGTGAACCTTTCTCTTCTGTACGTCACTGGAAGGGGAAACCAAGGATCGGCAGGCAGGTTAACATAAGAAGTCTACCTAAATTGACTATAAAACACTTATTTTGCATCTACAACTTTTATATGGACCAGGTTAGCCTACGCCTGTACTTATATGCACTGATAGTTTAAGTACACAGACACCAAATCGCTGATGTCACTTAGAAATGATGTGATTGTAAACTGTACCGTTAAAACTAAGAGCAGACATCAGGAGAGCTGATATGATATTCTTGTCAATTATATTTAATTAAAAAAAAAAATAAGACATACAAAACAAGGATGAAAACAGACTTACTCGTTGGCTAAATGGCTTGGGTAAGGGGTGAACAAAAAAGCACTGCACCGCAATCTATGGAAAGATTAAGACAACCTTTAGTCCAAGCATGCAAGACTACAGTTAATTGGTTGACATATAGGGGGATAGCAGAGTATCATTTCAATACAGAGGGACTTTTCATATTTTATTTTTATATTATTATTTTTAATCGCTGGTTAAATTAAACATTTAAAGTTACCAATGTCCTAGAAGTGAGGTGAATGGAAATTAATTGAAACTAAGCCAATGTGATTGAGACCGTTAACAAGATTTGGATGCCTCAGACACTGTACAAAAGTATTAGTTCGGTTCATGTCAGGGGTGAAAATTGGTGAGAATTCTTTTTTTTTGCCTGAAAAATATATATAACTGGATAGATTTGAAGGGTTCACGCTGATTTTATTTGCTATAGGTGCTCCACTCAAGTGGTATATGATATAAGGATCTGAAGAAATAATCTGAATTCATTTTGTAAACGACTAAACTAAAACTAACCAACCAATCCGTCAAGTAAAAGGTTACGTTTATAGTTTAGATCTTAAATCTGGAGGCTTATGAATCATCTTCATTGGTCACACACAGTGACGATTGTTTCTCTGCATTTAACCCATCGTAGTATTAGGAGCAGTGGACAGCTTTTGAACATACAGCACCCGGGGAGCAGTGAAAGGGTCTGGTGCCTTGCTCAAGAGCACCTTGGCAGTGTCCAGGAGGCAAACTGGCACTTTTTTCCAAGTACCAGTTCTCACTGTGTACTTGGTCCGGAGGACCTGAACCGGCAACCCTCCGGTTCCCAAGCAAAAAAGTCCCAACAATATATATATATAAAATATTACATCCACAGATATTTGTATTATTTATGAAGAAGGCATTTACAGTCTTGCACAGCCTACTGTAGTGCATGATGTTAAGTCAGAAAACAAGGGGAACAGGATTCAGAGATAACCATCGACTAAACAAATGTGTGCAACGAGATTAAGTTAGCAAGCTAACGTTTCAAAAAAGTAAATATGTATACTTAATGCCAGTCTAAAAAGTAGAAATACATTAAGAGTATACATTATCATTGCAGCTTTAGAAAGGAGTCCTCAATGTGATCTGTAGCCAAGTTCAGCGACAGTTTTATTTATTTATTTTTAAATCAGGATTAGATATTCATATGTATCTCTTCCTGGTATTAATTGGATTGCGAGTAGCAGTCTTCGACTGCCTTGCACTGTAATCACAACTACCTACCTCTACCTATAGTTTACATATTTATTGATAAGATACTTGTAAATGTGTACATTTTTACTGTACCTGCCGTATATATATTTTAATCTTCAACTGTTGATAGAACTGCATATCCCTGCTCACTACCCGCTGTATATACATTCATATATATTTATCCTGTTTTTCATAATTGCATACCCCAAATCACTACCTGTTAAATACTTGTATACTTACCTGTATATATATATATATACCTAGTATTATGCACATCTCACACATACTATACAAGTAATCGTATAACGGTTTGTATACCTAGTAGACTGTCTTTTAGCAACTGGCAGATCTACACAATAATCGCACTTGAACTACAACTATTTGAAATGAACAAAACCCCTACATACATGCAAGATGTTTGCACACCCCCTATGCATGTCCACGTGTGTAATGGTAAGTGTGTGTGTGTGTGTGTGTGTAACGTGAACATTGTACACGGTGTGTCACTTGTGTAACGTACACATTTGTGCACGTTACAAGTTGTGTTTGGGAGAAACTACGTTGTGTTTTTGGGGGCGAAATTCATCGACGTATCGTCGTATGGTCAAGACTGTCTGGCACTATTGCTAATTACTAGCCAACAATTCAGTGGGCTTGGCTAGGATCGACCTAGCTAACGATAGACTTCAGATACGTCGATACCAACTGATCGGAGGAGGGTCGATGTTGATACTGACCAAAACAAATGCAAATAAACCTTGTTGTGGGTTTTTTAAAGCAACGGAAATTGTGCTATAGCTGTAGCGTATGTGTGCTAGGAAAACAACAGTCTCACCTCCGCCGTCCTCCTGAAGCCGCGTTATCTATCAACAGTAGCTCCGACTCCTACGTCATCCATCTGCGACACGTCGACGATTCACTTGTGCGCCGAGTTGACGGCATAAGTATAAACGGTATAAACGGTTAACGAACTCGGTTAAGTAAATCACGAAGTTTTACTGCCTTTTTTTTTTAGATTGTTAGGTCGTGTTTTTATCGTATCGTTTCCCCCCTCCCCCGTATTATAATTGGCTTTTTTTTGCGGGTTTCTGGCCGTTGTTGTCGGTACGTGGTCTGTTCATGGGATAGATTGATTGTTGATAGAACTGCTCCTACTCCTGTATATACATTTATATATGCCATACATTGATATATGGTCACTTGTATATACCTTTACGTTTATATATAGTTATCCTGCTTTCAATAACGGCATACCCCTGATCACTACCTGTTAAATACTCTCTTACCTGTATATACATATACCTATTATTATTATTATTATTATGCTCATATCCCATTTAATACCTAGACTGTCTTTTAACCTGTACATTTAAACTGTAAATTATATATTACCATGCACTTTACTGCATTATTTGCACTCTGGTTAGATGTCAAATTATTTTCGCTGTACTGTACTTGTGCTGTACAATGACAATACATTTTAATCTAATCTAATCTTATGCATTCGTTATTAGATTAGATTATATTCAAATGTATTGTCATTGCACAGCACAAGTATAGTTATAGGTTATAGGTATAGACAGTCTACTAGGTATGTTATTATGCATTTGCAATAAACACACTTATTCCAATGTGTACAATGCCTCAACAGATGCATGAGCAGCATGAGCGGGGGGTTGGCACCAAGTAAAAGCACAGTTTATGTCTCGAATCTGCCCTTCTCGCTGACTAACAACGATCTTCATAAGGTATTGTATATATTTGTTTAAAGCACACAACCTATATATATATATATATATATATACACACAACCCTTACACAACCGTATATACAAATCAATACTTTACCATGAAATCTGTGTTCTTGTTTTATATACTAGTCCCAAGTGTGCTGTATCTTAGGTATGTGTTACTTGTTTTTGTTTCAGCTTTTCACAAAGTATGGCAAAGTTGTGAAGTAAGTACATCACATGAAAACGCCTGTAAAGTCACGGCAAGCAACCTGTATTGTGTGTGTGTGTGGTCCTCGACCATCTGTCTGTATGTAAATATAAGTAAATCATTTCATAAAATAGAATGTATAACATTGGCTTAACATGTGCTATGTGTTTTCCTAAGGGTTACAATTGTTAAGGATAAAGAGACGCGTCAGAGTAAAGGCGTGGCATTCGTTCTCTTTTTGGACAAAGATTCCGCCCAGAGCTGTGCCCGAGCGCTAAACAACAAACAGGTGAGACTACAGTGAACGCATCCTTGGCTTCAACTTCACTTGAAGCCAACATCAAACTGACCACCAGTGTGTTTTTAATGTTGTTTTTTAGAATAATCGAAACCAAACTATTAACTGTTTTCTCCTGCCTACAAGCAATTGTTTGTCTAAAAAAATCTCAATCTGGAGGATTAAATCCTCCTTTATTGGTCCCATACATGTACACACACATTGTGAAATTAGTTTCTCTGCATTTAACTCCTTCTAACTCCATTTAATCCTAGTATTAGGAGCTGGGTCGGCAGCTATTGTATATACAGCTGTCCAGGGAGCAGTGTAGGGGTCTGTTGTCTTGCTCAAGGGCACCTCGGCAGTGCCCAGGTGTTTCGGGGACTTGAACCAGCGACCTTCCGGTCCAAGTCCTAACAGACTGAGCTACTGCCCCTTAGTCTAGATAATCAGTAGCTGTTTTGAAACTGTTTTTGTGCAGCACTTATTTGTTGTTTTTGTAGGTACTCCAATATTGATTTCATGCTTTTGTTTTCAGCCTCACTTGTTACTCGCCTCAGATACAAATGTCTGCTAATTGACTAAATGTCTTCTACTTGACAAAATGTATTGGCAAAATCTAGCCAAAGAGTGAAAACATATTGTGACTTTGGGCTATTTAATTGATGTTGGTTATAACAACATATTACCCCCCCCAATATATATATATCTTGGGGGGGTTTATTTATTTTTTCATCATGTCCCAGGAGGTTATGACTCTATTTACTACTGAGTCATTCAGTAGATGCTTTTATCCAAAGGCCTTGGTTATCCTTTCTTTAACCCTTATTATTTGTGTTGTTCCTTTCTTGTAACGTTACATAGTGACTTGCAGTGAATTTGTCGATCTGTGACCTTAACAAGGGGTTATGAGGGGTTATGCGTGACGCACGGCTCTGTGCTCCTCCCATTATTAAAGGCTCCTCCCCTTTTTGTTTCATTCAGCTGTTTGGCAGAACGGTGAAGGCGAGTATCGCCGTTGACAACGGGCGGACGACAGAATTCATCCGCAGACGGAACTACCAAGACAAGACAAAATGCTACGAGTGTGGGGTCAGTCCGTCCGTGTTTTCCGTGTACTGCAAGACGTTTATTTACATGTGAGGTTCGAGTTCTAAGCATGGTTAGGATAGGGTTAGCATACCGGTATCAGACATTTGTCCGTTACCGTGTCAATATTGAAGTGTATCTTTTATGAGACTTAAAAGAATGTATGAAGATTCCAATGTCAATTATGTGATTTTTTTAAGTCGTACATGTACACATTCCAAAGACCTCAAACGATCGGACTGTGCTGTCTTTACAGTTAAAGTGATGTGATGAATGGCAATGAAAATGTGGGGTGTATATATATACGTATATCCTCTTTAGTAAGAGATGGCCCATACACCCGTCTCACATTCTGGTCTTTTACACCAGGATGCGGGACACTTGAGCTACGCGTGCCCTAAAAACCTGCTGGGAGAGCGAGAACCACCGAAGAAGAAAGAGAAGAAGAAGAAAAGAGCACAGCAGACCGACCATGTGTGAGCGATCGTCTCGACTTCATTCAATTTCCAGTCTGTGTATTATAAGGCTTTATTATGGAGCAAATTACAGCACACCTATGACAAACTTATGGTATACACACAAAATAAAAAAATGTATAGACACAATGGAAGATCAGCACAATAACTGGGCTGGAATTAAACGCTTAGGAGAGAAGGTCATTTTTTGTTTTTTAGGTAGGGGTTAGTAGGTGTACAGCAAGTGACACAACGGGAGAAGGGGAAATGTTTTTTTTGTAAGCTTTTTTTGATGCGATCTAAATCAAGCTTAATTTTGAATCCCAATTGTCATACGACTATTATTATTATCTCTCTTGTCCTAACCTTTTTTTCCCTCCATTAGTGAAGAAGAGGAAGAAGAAAGTGAGGAAGAGGGAGGAGAAGATCCAGCCCTGGACAGCCTAAGTCAAGCTATAGCGTTCCAGGTTAGTATCTATCTTGTATGTCACAAATCAACATTTTCTGCCCCAGAGAATGAAAGAATATCGACTGACTAAAAAACAATTGCTACTCATTTGAATAGTGTGGTATTTGTGTCAACAAATAAACCTATATTAAACCTATTTCCATAAACCACCTTTTGTCCCACATACCTGAACCGGGAACAGTAGAAGATGGCAAGATTTAGCTAATTAACATAAAAAAAATCCCCTTCCTAAGCTTTATTGCCATTGAGAGGTGTTGCATTTCATGCACCTGGGATTGACCTGCAAGATGGATTCCCCAAACCAATCAGGGAAGAGATTAGATTAGATTAGATTCACATTTATTGTCATTGCACAGCACAAGTACAGTACAGCAGTACAATGTTGCAGTAAAGTGCATGGTAATATATCATGTACAGAGGTTAAATAAGATGTGGGTGGCTAAAGAGATGCCCTGAATGGTCAGAAATGAGCCGGCTCAGTGAACCTTTGCATTGGATTGAGATGGGCTCCCCCTGATTGGGTGAATCTGTTCTTGCCACTCAATCCCATTTGTGCACAGTGTTAGGATAGCTCCACCACAAATGCGTGAATGCAACCCTTATCTACTATCTATTACTATCAACACATCTCATGTCCGACAAGACACAACAAGACTCTTGATCACTGCTATACCACCATTACGCATGCTTATCGCGCTGTTGCACGGCTGGCTTTTCGGAAAATCAGACCACGCCTCCGTGCTTCTACTTACTGTTTACAAACAGAAGTGGAAGTCCATGCCCACAGTTGTAAAGAACGTGCGTCGCTGGAAATCACGGACTGGAGTGTATTCAAGACCACTGACCTGGATGTGTATGCGGATTATGTCACAGCATACATTAACAGGCTAGTGTAGGAATGCATCCCGACCAGGTCTGTTTGCTCATTCCTGAACCGCAAACCATGGATGAATGCTGACATACGGAACAAACTAAGGGAACAGAGTACCTCTTTCACAACCGGCGACTCCGATCACTACAAGAAGGCTGAATGAACTCAGAAAAGCCATCAAGAAGGGTAAATTGGATTACAAATTGGAATTACAGTTCCGGGGCTCTAACACCAGACGTATTTGGCAAGGTCTGAGGGTCCTCTCCAACTATAAGGGGAGCTCAACGGTAGTCACCAACAACGACCCCAACCTACCAGACGCGCTGAACATAGTTTACGCTCGCTTTGAAAGGGGGAACTCTCAGCCAACCAACAAATTGAACATTTACAGGACAACGTTCTACAACTGTAGTTGTAGTGAGTCCGAGATCCGCAGAACCTTCAGGAGGGTGAAGGCAGGGAAGGCAGCCACATCTCATCCACTCTGGTCTTCAACATCAGAACACCCCAAGGCTGCTGCCTCAGTCCCAGGCTGTACTTGCTGTACACACATGACTGTACTGCCACGCACAGCATTAATAACATTTTCAAGTTTGCTGACGACACCAGTCATCGGACTGATAAGCGAGGATGACGCACTGAATGTCAGCAAGACTAAGGAGCTCATCGTGGACTTCAGGAGCCACCGGGGCATCCACTCCACCATCAGCCTGGATGGTACAGCGGTGGAAGTCATGCTAAAGAAGGCACACCAGCGTCTCTATGCCCTGCGGTGCCTCGGGCAAAGTGGAATAGGCCAACGGTGGCTAGTGAACTTCTACCGTGGCACTGTAGAGAGCGTCCTGACGAGTGGCGTCACTGCGTGGTACGGCAACACCACTTCACGGGACAAAAAAGCCATCCAGAGGGTCCTGAGGACGACATAAAAGATCATCGAGTGTGCACTTCCATGCATTGAGGAGATCTTTAGGAACAGATGTAGGAAGAAGTCCATGTCCATCACTAATGGCCGCAACCACCCTGGGCACCATCTCTTCTCCCCCCATACGGTCTGGTCGCCGATTACACAGCATCCGTACAAGGACTACCAGGTTCAAAGATCGTTTTTATCCACAGGCAGTGCGCTTACTGAACTGCTAGGAGTGCTGCCACTATCATAACATTGTCATTAACATTACACTGTCGTACTTTGCTGGAACTTTCTGGACTCATATTCGTTACTCATTACAGTTACTGCACTGTTCTAAACTATACTGCGCTGTATTCATGATGCTGCTGCACTTCTGGCACTTTAAAATGCTTTTAAATGCTTTTGCACAATATAACACATGTACTTATCATCCATCAATCACTTAATTGTCCTTTTTATGTTAATTTCTTTATAGTATTAAAAAGTATACTTTTCTTATAGTATTGTTTTGTAGAATGTTATACTGCAGGAGGGAATGGGGAGTAAGCATTCCATTGTACTTGTTGCAAATGGCAAATCAAATTCTTGAATCTTGAATCAATTCTTGAATCTTGAATCTAAAACCGTATTTTTGAGTTGCTTATTTTTTTTTCTAAATCTTCTCTCTCATCTGCCCTCTTACATTACTAACTATCAAGACTTTCCTACAGCAGCTTTAAGTGTGAATGAACTGGATGGATTCCGTTGCATTCCCTGCACCACCTAAACACTACCACAAACTCAAAATGTGTTGAGGCGCTGCCGCCACTCAATGTTTCTCTGTGTTTGTGTGTCTTTCATAGCAAGCTCGCATGGACAGCGAGGAGCAGCGCCGGAGGAACAGGGCAGCGGCGGCTCTTAACGACGATGGCTCTCAAGCCTCCACATCCGATCCCTCCAAGAAACCCAAGATCAAGAAGAGTGCTTACTTCAGTGACGAAGAGGAGCTCAGCGACTGATCGTGTGGTGGAGGTCCTGGGCTGATGTGTGAACTGCGGTCTACATCGACAAATGTATATTGAATGCCCAAATTTTGTGATATGTATTCCGTTTAATGATGTGTCAGCACTGTGGAAAACTGGTGGTTCACATATAAACTGTACAAATGTGCCCTTTTCCACGTTTAGCCGGCCATTATTTCAAATGTTCTCTATGTAAATAATGTTTTTTTTCTTTTAGGTTGGCAAATAAACTGTTAATAGAAAACATTCAACTGTACTGTATTTAATGTACTAATGTACTATCAAATACACACTTGAAGCTCCTGTGGGAAAGTATTGATAGTAAGACCATGACATGTCGGTATTTATATTATTAAAAAACCCAAATGATGGGAAATTAGGGTCCAGGTTGAAGTAATCCCTGAACCAATCCCTTACAGTCAGCATTGTGCTTCTGTGCGTTCATGGGGAGGAAAGCAAGCATTCCCCAATAGTCTTCATTCGATTAGATTCAAATGTATTGTCAGTGTACAGTACAGCGAAAGATAATTTGGCATCTAACCTGAGTGCAAATGTTGCAGTGAAGTGCATCGTAATATATAATGTACAGTTGTTGAATAATATGTAAAAACTGTCTACTAAAAAAAAATACTACTGAAAACAGGTATAAAATGAGTAGGTATAAGATCTTCATTGCTCCGAATAATACGGTGTTGCTTATTGCATTTAAGGTGTAACAACTCTGTTCTCATTTAAACTGTGTAGTACGGTATTGCATTTATTTAAGGTGAAACCACTCCTTAAATCATTTAAACTCTGAATCACACAATGTGATATTAGATATGACTGTCATTTTAAACTACATCGAGCGGGGAGTTGACATATAGCCTCCGATTCACGATCGACCTTTTAAGGTGGAACGGGAACTCGGTTCTCGTTTTAAGGTGGAACGGGAACTCGGTTCTCGTTTAAGGTGGAATGGGAACTCGGTTTTCGTTTAAGGTGGAACGGCAACTCGGTTCTCGTTTTTAAGGTGGAACGGAAACTCATGAATAATACAATGTGATGGGAATACAGTGAACTGTATCCACCGGGTAATCCATTCCCAAAGGGGATGTGTACAGTAGGTACTTTATATTATCTAATATATCTAATACACTTGAGCACCCAGAGCCCTCCCCCCCCCGAAGGCCCCGGCGGGTCGAGGTCGTGGGGTCCGGTGACCGAGATCCAGCGATGGGGATTCCCCGGTGGTGTGGTGGTTGAAGTCGATCTGGTGGGGGGGGGGTGGATTAAACGACGAGTATAAAGGGATAACGTATGCGGAGACGTAACAAAAAGGAGGGGGCAAGGTTGTGACATTGTGAACCACCACGACGACGACGTACAAGGGGGCATCGTGCGATCGCGGTGGTTTAGGGAGGGAGGGAGGGAGGGAGGGACCATCGAGAAGGACGTCAGCTCAGACTCCGGGCTCCAAGGGAAAGGAAAGGAAACGGCTCGGCCTCTGATTGGTCGAGGGGGGCGGACCACGTGACCGGTTTTCCAACACCCGGAGTTTCCACGACAGCTGGAAGGAAGCCGAGCGGCACAAGGCGCGTCGTCGTCGTCGTCGGTTCTTTGAACGGAAAAATAATAATAATAATACTACTAATAGTCAAAATAATAAGGGAACTATCCTCGTTTCAACACCTTCACACCAACCCCGTCGGGCATGGGCGACAAGAGGAGTCCTACAAGGTAAACAAACCGCCGAGTTATTGCTAAAAACCCGAACCGAAGGAAAAGGGGACGGCGAACGCGAACGCGCACACACACACATAGAAGAGGGGGAAAAAAAAATCGGAATTCTCAACGGTCGCTCTCACTCCTTATCTCCCTCTCCTCGCGCTAAATGTCCTTCTTTAGTGTGTGTGTGTGTGTGTGTGTGTGTGTGTGTGTGTGTGTGTGTGTGTGTGTGTGTGTGTGTGTGTGTGTGTGTGTGTGTGTGTGTGTGTGTGTGTGTGTGTGTGTGTGTGTGTGTGTGTGTGTGTGTGTGTGTGTGTGTGTGTGTGTGTGTGTGTGTGTGTGTTATAACCGTATCGCCAATTACAATGTCGGATCACAGTGCTCGGTGGGGGGGGTGTATGGTGTGTGTGTGTGTGGGGGGGGGGTTGATGTTCTCCTTATCCGATAAGCTAACCCTTGAATCTTGGAATTGTTACGCCATCCCACCACGGCGGTGGGATGCTATTTATTATACGGATATGAATAATAAAAAAAACCCTCACTTATTTCCGTCTCTTTCATCCCGTCTCCCCCCCCCCCCTCTCTCTCCCTTCCCTCCCTCTCTCTCCCTTCCCCTCCCTCCCTTCCCTCCTTTTTGTTTCTCTGGTTTGTTTTTGTTTCAAAGGCCGAAGCGTCAACCGAAGCCCTTCTCTTCAGACGAGGGGTACTGGGACTGCAGCGTGTGCACCTACAAGAACACGGCGGAGGCTTTCAAGTGCATGATGTGCGATGTCAGGAAAGGGACGTCCACAAGGTAAGGAGGACACATAATAATAACACTATTGACATCGCACCAAAAGGGTGTGTGTGGGTGTGTGTGTTCTCTCTCTCTCCAGGGTGGCATTCCGTGTCTTCATCATCTTCTGTGTGTTTGTGTGTGTGTGTGTGTGTCTTCTTCGTGTGTGTGTGGTCAAAAGAACGGTGTGTTATTACTACTGCACTTTTGCAGTATTGACTAGTTATTGCGTAGCCCCCCCCCCCTCCTCCTCCTCTCCATGTTTTTGGGGGTTTTGTTATTGTAGGTTGCTACCGAATTGTGTATATATATATATTTCCCCCTGTGAACATTGAAACAGTTTAGTAAACCAAAACAATATGCATTCCTGACGAGCATTTATAGTCTTTCTTTTTTATTGCCCTGCAGAAATCCATTGCATTACTTGTTCCTGATACAAATTTGCTAAACACAGCGACACCTGCTAGGGGCAACGCATTTAATTACCCTACAGACCTTGGCGGCACCCACGCATGTATTTACCGTGTGTGTGTGTGTGTGTGTGTGTGTGTGTGTGTGTGTGTGTGTGTGTGTGTGTGTGTGTGTGTGTGTGTGTGTGTGTGTGTGTGTGTGTGTGTGTGTGTGTGTGTGTGTGTGTGTGTGTGTGTGTGTGTGTGTGTGTGTGTGTGCGCGCGCTTGTGCACTTTCCTTGCACTATGTACTATGTTCTCTCATATGTAACTGATATTTACCCTAGCCAGCATATAGCAATGAGTGGCACTTAAGTCATGATCATCATTGGAGAGAGAGATCAGCTCCGACTGTGGAAAACATCCAGGGTTGTAAGCAGAGGTTGAACCTGACACTCCTCTTTAGTGCATGGCTAATTACCCCTGGATGCGTCGCAGCCTTTCAAACCAGCCACCGTGTAGTGTGTGTGTATTCCTTCTGGTGACTGGCATTGTGTGTGCATCGTCCTCCCATGTGAGCACTTTATATACATATCTTCATCCTAGCAGTACGCCGTTAGCACCCAGTGACGGACCCCGGACACACACACACACACACACGCTTAAACACACACAACCATGTGATGTGTTGCGTGCGAGGGGTGGGTGTGTGTTCGCTGCGTGGGAGGCCGAGTTGTGAACCGAGGGGTTGTCAGAACAGCTGCCAGATGGACAGAAAGACAGACAGACAGGCATGGCTCTTCTACGCAACCGCTTAATTAGCCTGCTGTCATGAGAGAGAGAGAGAGAGAGAGAGAGAGAGAGAGAGAGAGAGAGAGAGAGAGAGAGAGAGAGAGAGAGAGAGAGAGAGAGAGAGAGAGAGAGAGGAGAGAGAGAGAGAGAGAGAGAGAGAGAGAGAGAGAGAGAGAGAGAGAGAGAGAGAGAGAGAGAGAGAGAGAGAGAGAGAGAGAGAGAGAGAGAGAGAGAGAGAGAGAGAGAGAGAGAGGTACTTTTTGTACATGGGTGCCCACAGAAGCACGCAGAGGCAAATCGGGAAGATGGGACCCGCCAAACTAATGGTCTGCTGCTGCTTGTTGTTGTTGTTGACGTCCCCCCCCCCCCCCCCAAACGAGCGGTCGCTATGTCTACCTGCGAGCTAAACAGTTCCCTGAACCCCCCCCCCCCCCCCCTGCCCCTACCCGGCTGTGTCTTCTCGTGCCTCATCTCTAACTACTCCCGGACTTTACGTTTAGGATAACCCCCCCCCTTTTATTTATTTTTTGAATCAATCAACCAGTCTGGCCTGTAGCTTTTTGCAGGGAAGGAGATGGACGCAAATGCGCAAAAGCTAACTGTAGCCCAATACCCTCACCTCTCTTCCCCACCCCCCCAACCACCCCGTCGACTCAGGTAGTGCATTTCAAATGAGAAGGGAACTGCACCTTTGAGGATCTGAATAATAATTTCCTGCCCTATAAAGGGGTCAACTGCCCTAACATAATGCGAGTGTGCGGTGCATATTTAATCGATGAATAAATCCGCTTGGTATCAAGAGGTGGTGCGGAGAGATGCGGGCCCCGCTTGCTCCCGAGGACAAGAAAAAGTACAAGTTTTAAATTTGCCTCGGCCAACTGTTAGCGCGGGCCCTTTTCTAATCGTCCCCTCAAAAGCACACAATGGGGCCTTCATTCACCTAGCGGCCATCTTGGCTCCGTCTTGGTTCTCTCAACGCGAGCTGGGTGGCGGAACTCAACTCAATGGGGATCAGTTCATTGCATGTCTGGCAGCATGTCGTCTCTTCTTGGATTGACTTCCCTAGCTGAAAATGGGCTGGGTTTGATCCCTAATACGCGCTGGCAGTGAACTTGTAGGCAATGGGCGTCCATGAGCAAGCCTACCTGTTCCTTAGACTAGGGCCCCTTTCGTCAACATCAGGGGTGGACCGAGCAGTAGGATCAGTTGTATCTGGACTGCCAGTGTGTACACTCCACTGGATAGAGCCGGTGGCCTGTTCGATCCATCACACAACCCTCCCACTTGATTTTGACATAGCCTGTAATGGCTAGTCAACATCACACCTGGGGCCCTTGAAATTATGCATCTGAAAAAAATGTTACTTTGGCAAAAAGCAACTCGCTAAATGACGCAATAGTACTAAAGCGTTATAACTAGCGTACACATTGGCCACACGCAGTAAAGGACTGGAATACATCGCATGTATGGATGTTTGTCGGGAGTGGGTCGAAGGTTCAAATGCACGGCAAAAGACAAAGATGTATTTATCGTTGTACAAGGCGCGATTAAAAAAAATACATGGACTTTTCTGTGTCCGGTTTTCCATCCTGCTTTCCTTTCGTGAAACCCCCGTATTACAGGCATGGTTTTTGCTCTCCTGTAGTCTCTGAGTACTAGCGACTAGCTTTGTTCTTTCACGAATGTCCGCCGCCGCGACACAGAGACGGCCAGCTTTAGACGGGCGCCTGTGTATTCTGTAAAGGCGGTGTACGGATCTATTCCTGAGCTCCGACCTCGAAGGAAAACAAGTCCAAAAATTCTAACCCCCCCCCCCCCCAGAGTGTAGTTGAGAGGAAGTCGCTTAAGGGGCCAGTGGTCAACGCTGTGTCGCCAGTGACCCTCGCCAAAACCCTCCGCTCGCTCTGTTCCCTTAACGCCCCTTCTCCTCGACGCATGCTGTCCGACCGACCGCGACCCGGACCCGCGGCACTGCGCACAACTCACCCCTCTTGAGATGAGTCACTCTGGATGAAAGGGGTTAGCGTACGTTAGCTGGAGACATTTCAAACTGTGGGGGGGGGGGGGGGAGAGAGTCAAGGAAAAAGAAAGAGAGATTTGCAATCCAGTAAACAAACCTCAAGTGTTGTTTGAAATGGGAAGTCTCGGGGAGTCAGCGATTTCGGGAAAGCGCTAACAAATGGTACCGATGTGGGAGAGCGTGTGCCAAAAAGGAGGGGGAGGGGGGGGGGGAGAAACGACTGAAACAGAATAAAGGAAACGTGTGGCGTGTGCTCCCACGGTTTGGGTGTTTTGACCTTCTCTGGTATCGGTCTGTAACAACACCAGCGTCGGTTTGCACAAACCGCTCTCTTTCTTCCACGCCGAAGAAAGGCCTCACCCTGACTGTGTTTCAGTGTATTATTGGTGTAATTTCCGTGAGTCACCACAGTGCAAATAGATGTGACTGTCAAAGGCAGATCATTTTTCGGTGTTTTGTGGATTTTTGAAAACCTATTATTATTATTAATTCATTTTTTTACCGGTTGCTTTCCTCCTCTTTTTGTTGCTCTTTTCTATGCCTATCTCTCTCTCTTGCTCGCCTCTCTCTCTCTCTCTCTCTCTCTCTCTCTCTCACTCTCGCTCTCTTGCTCACCGGGGGTTGAACTTAACCTGGGGCAGTTCTGGTGACAGATTGACAGATGAGCATGCCTCCCGACAGCTCAACCTGAACACGCACAAGCCGTTCTGGTTGGCTGAGAACACGGCAGCATCGGCATTACAGTGGCGGTGGAGTGTGTGTGTAGGTGTGTCTTTGTGTGTGTGTGTGTGTGGGATGTTACGATGTTATGATGTTCTGTTACCATCGTATCATCCTTTTCACTCGCGCACGATATTATATCCGTCTGTTAAACTGCCGTGTTGTTATTGTTGGATTTTTTTTTTATGTGTGTGACGGACACAAAACGGTTTGAAGGCGAGGCCCACTTGATAGGCCTTGTTCATACAATAGGCATCAAATACCGCTAGCTACGACACTCACACACCAGCAAATTGCCTCAGTTAAAAAGAAGGCAATAAAATAAGAATAATATATGATCCGTGCTATTTCCCATTGGGGGAAACTCGTACTCGACGTACTTCAAGCCCTTTACTTCATCTGGAGGATTGAATCCTCTTTATTGGACACACACACACACACGGTGGAATTAGTTTATCTGCATTTAACCCATCCTAGTATTGGGAGCAGTGGGCAGCTATATAGTCTAGGGGTCTGGTTGCTCAACGGCACCAACGGCAGTGCTCACTTAAACCGCCAACCGCCTACAAGTCCCTACTCACTAACACCCATTCTTTACGGCTCAGTTACAGAATTTAGAATTTAAAACGAGCACTCCAAAAGAGTAGATTATGACAACCCAATCAACTGCAGTGCTGGCGTCCAATATATTGAATCATATTTTTGATGCACAGCGTCCGCCTGAGGCAATTTCCACCACGGGGATTAGTCTCGAATGTGACCCTCAAAACTGTTTCATTATGCAAACAAACAATCGTGTGCATTCGTTTAAAAATAAAGCTCACCCAGACCCACACTCTGTATCCATTTAAATTGGCTGCATAGTATGCTAGCATACTGCTATTTGGCTATTTAGCACCTAGCAGGCACTTGTATCAACCACAATGTGCACTGACATCACCAAGGGGGCAGGCAGGCAGGGGGGGGGTCTTGCTCAAGGATGCCTACAGCTAGACTGCAGAATTAGGGTTCCTTCCTTCCTTCCTAACCACTAGGCTATATATCTATCCCACTAGCATGCCCATACACAGATCTGTGTGTCAGCAGGCATGAGTTGCTGGCCCTTGAAATATTTAAAATAAGGCTCTGCAATCAGATGTGGTCCCGTTTCACGGGGACGATACTGGCCAATACTTAGGGCAATAATTGGGCTGTAGCAAATCAAGTGCCATGTTTGTTTACCCACCTGCGGTTGTTACAAATCAGCCACCCATACTCTCCTCTCTGCAAAGTGCGTGATTAATCATGACATCAGATGAATTCATCATCGGTTATGTTGAGTGTTCATTGTTCTCTAATCCCCCCCCCCCCCCCCCTCTCTCTTCAAAATGGAATGAGAGTCGCCTCCCTGCCCCCGGACCATATAAACCATCAGATTGGGCTGAAGCGTCTCCGTTTTGTGTGAAGCCAATTGCTTGTATTACTCATCCGGAATACAAACGCAGAGAGCAGGTGCCTGGGACAATAACGGCAGCGGTTATCATGTGACACACACACACACACACACACACACACACACACACACACACACACACCACACACACACACACACACACACACACACACACACACACACACACACACACACACACACACACACACACACACACACACACACACACACACACACACACACACACACACACACACACACACACACACACACACACACAAATCAGTATTCTGTGCATCAGTGCCACATAGTAATTACGGGCTTATCACGTAGCCATAATCGAGAGAGGGCGAGAGAGAGAGAGAGAGAGCGGGGAGAGAGGGCGCGAGAGAGAGACTGTGTGTTTGTGTAACAGATGGCTCTCAATGTCCTGTGGTTTATGACACCGTCTACCGCCCCCTCACTGCACAGTAACGTGCGCACACACACACACACACACACACACACACACACACACACACACACACACACACACACACACACACACACACACACACACACACACACACACACACACACACACACACACACACACACACACACACACAGTAACATGTTAAAGCAGGGGGAGCCATTAATCATCGAGTTGGATGAGCTCCTGGGAGCAACACAGCCTCCAACCTACGGATGCTCTCTCTCTCTCTCTCTTCCATATCCATAAACATATCAATCACATTCATCTCCTGCAGTCGGTGCAGATGATTTATTTGATATTTTCATTGATTACTGTAAACACCAATGTTCTTACTTACTACACCATTGGCCGACTTGAGCTACATTGGCTTCTCGTCATCCTCATTACACAAGCATTTATTCATCTATTCCTATTTCCTCTTCTCCGATGGCAGATTTACAATTGTTCAAATGTTGTGTTTTATCTTGCGTGTAATGAAGGGAAAATGTGGAAAAAGACGCGGGGGAGAGAGAGAGAGAGGGAGGAACCGTCTGTACGAAGCGCTATATATCTGCACAGGGTGATTCCATGCGGATATGAAGCGTGGCTGATGGCGGAGTGACTCCATAACGGTCCACTTGAGGACAGGTAACGGCAGAGTGTAGCCGGCAATAACCTCGCCGTGTGCACTGGGGGGGCGGCAGGGGGGGGCGGGCGGGCGGGGGGGTTGCTCAGTAGCTCGCGCAGATTGGCTTTGTCTGTTTCTTCTGATGCGTTCCCCAGACTTTACCGGCAGGTGTGTGTTTGGCCGCTGAAACGTTAGGCTCAGAGTGGGTTGCGAGCTGTAAGCGCTAGCCCTGGTCTAGCGCAATGCAATTTCCCTTTTCTTACTTCCGTTAGCTGTTAACCCCCCCCCTCCGTAACAATTAAGCAATATCCGAAAGATAGCAGGAACGGATATCCCTCTATTGAAGCTTAGTGGTGGCTCCTGAAGTCCACAATGAGCTCCTTAGTGTTGCTGGCATTCAGTGCAAGGCTGTTGTCCTTGCGTCAGCCGGACTACCTCATCTTGCCGCTTAACCCATGTCACTGAAAGACTCCACCCGCTGCCTAACCCATGTAACTGAAAGACCCTCTCTCGCTCTCTCTCTCTCTTGTCATTAAACCCATGTAACTGAAAGTCCCTCTCTTCTTAGCCGCTTAACCCATGTAACTGAAAGTCTCTCTTTCTCTCTCTCTCTTTCTCTCTCTGCCGCTCAACCCATGTCACTGAAAGTCCCGCCCGGGAACACGGTTTTGTTTCCGAGGCCGTTTCAAAATCTGTCCTGTAGGGACGGCAAACGTGGACGTGTCCTCCACCCAGATGCTCCATAGGTTGGGGATCTGCCGAGCCCGGTGCACCGACCTGTTGCTAATAATATTGACATGGCTTGTCGCGGCTGATCAACATCAGACGGGGCGTGCACATGGCAGGCAGTGTGTTGTGTACCGCGCTCGCACGTCACACACACACACACGTCTCCACACCACGAGACCCGCGGGCCCAAGGAAAAGCCGTAAACGAAACAAACACCGGGGAGAGGTTGTGGGAGGTAAAACACTTTTTAACACGGCAGGGCAGCAGCTGTCGTTATCTGGCTATCGTTATCATCTGTAATGAGCTGGGTGAACAAAGTGTTTTGTTTTGCTCGTAGTTTAAAGATGGAGCTTGTTGGTGTGACGTGATGTTGCTGTTGGAGGAGGATGTAATGTAAAATGGATCTTATTTTGCCAAAGGAAAAGAGCACTAATGATGCAGCAAGCCCGAGGGTTAGACATTTCTTTGTCAAAACCCATTTGATTCATGTTTGGGGGGGGGGGGGGGGGGGGGGCATTTTCAAGAAGCAAGATTCTAGAAAGACGAAAAACATGAAGCTATAACATTGAGTCTCTAATGAAAACGCTGCTGCCGTTGTGTCCAGTACTGTACTTAATAATAATAATAATTACGTGGAATTACAATCGTTTTTCTTCCGCCAATGACATTGACACCAGGTGATCTTTTCACAGTCCTGCAGCGCTTGTTTTTCTTCCAGGGTTCCTTCCAGGGCCCGATGGCGTCTCGCCCTGTAATGGAGAACACTCTGTACCGCCAGCCTTTCCAAAACTCACACCACGCCTCCATTAACAGGCTGTGTAACAGACGCCGCGAACGACGCTAATATCGACCGGCACACACGAACACACACACTCGCGGGGTATTAATGTCAGACAAAATAGCTCCCTCTACATTAACATCCACCACCCAAATGTGCAATTGACAACACACACACACACACACACACACACACACACACACACACACACACACACACACACACACACACACACACACACACACACACACACACACACACACACACACACACACACACACACACCACCAGGTTCGACGCCGGAGGCATACGCGCTTGGATAATAACCACTTGATTGGGTTTACAGAGGCAGCTCTGTTTTGTCGTGTGTGTGTGCCTGTGTATGGGTCTTCATTTTCACCTCAAAGCCAACAACATTGGCTTTGCATCTACTTCACGTCCCTCCCTCTTGAGGATGACGACGACAACATGTACAAAACAGAATCTCATGTTTCCTCCTCCTGTAGTCGTCCAGCGGGAAAAAAGCAAAACAAACGGAAAGGAACCCCCCCCCCCCCCCCCCCCAACCAGCGCTACGGTGGGTCCTGATTGGCCGGGAATCGGGCAAGGATGTAATCAAAAGTAGCACGCCACACCGACGTACCGCACTCTACCCGCCGCATAAATTAGACAACAGCCCTCGAATTCATTACAGACGGTACAATTATGCACAGACCGGCCTGCTAGCCACCAAGTCATTTTGAAGGCTCCTGAAGACGACCTCCCTGAAAAGCGCGTCTGTCCACCACCACCACAGACACTGAGGCTCAACCGTTATTGCGATGCATGTCGTGCATGGAGAGGATGTGTTTTCTGGGTCATTATTGTTCTCGTTTTTTAAAACTTTTTCCCTCTGTGGCAGACCTGTGGTTGTGTTTGGGGAGGGCTGTGCCACCCTAATTTGCCATCTGGGATTTATCCGGTACATCTCATCTCCTTTTATTTTCATTAAAAGATTAAAAAAAAAAAAACCGAAGCTTTACCCTGTCGACTCAGGAGTAGGTATTTTTGTTTTCGTATAAATGGCTGACGCAGTTAACCACAGAAGAAGAAACAGAGGCGAGTTGGGTAATGGGGAACAACCGTGAGAGAGAGAGAGACTTATTCTGCTTGGCACAAAAGTTTGAGAGAGCGAGAGAGCGGGAGGGAGGGAGGGAGAGACTGAGCAGGAGAGAGAGAGCGAGAGGGAGGGAGGGAGGGAGGGAGAGACTGAGCAGGAGAGAGAGAGATCGCTTCTCACGTTTTATGTGAGAAACGCAAAGCCGCCAATTACGTTTTTTTCTTCCGCTTCTCGGAACAGAAGTAGGAACAGTCATGAAAGATCGGACGGAGAGATCCCGGCATCTTCAACATGTCAGCAGTTCTCATGGCCGACATATTAGCAAGATCCTCTGTGTGTCTCCCTTCCCTGTCAGACAGTTATATAGGCCAAGAGACGCCATTTGCATTTCAGTTTGGCCTTGAGAACGTCTCTCTCTCTCTCTCTCGCTCTCTCTCTCTCTTTCCCTCTTTCTCTCTCTCTCTCTCTCTCTCTCTCTCTCTGTGTGAGTTTCTGCGAAATGAATCACAATTTCAACTTAACCCTGGGAGAAAAGTGGGCGGGAAATGATTGTGAAAATCCTTGTAGTCCTTGTCTCTCTGGGTAAAGGATGGTAGCCCTAGTTTTTCTACACCACTAGAAAGACAGATGCGTTCCCTGACAGAAAAGTAAATAACCCTTGAACAGGGACAAATTGTGTTTTATTTGTACTCTGTGTGGTGTTGTATGTGAGTGTGTGGCGTAAAGCGTAGACTACTAGCCTTGTTGACAAATGTTCTAGTGCTTACTTACTTAAACCTCAACCCTATTCTCTAGTTCTTAAGGTCAATGGTTAATTGATTATCGTGCGTGTGCGCGCGTGCGTGTGTGCACACTGAGTTATATTACTTTGGTACGCGGCTAGATGACTCATGCTGCCAAGTACGCTATTTCACAAGGAAGCTATGACAAGCTAGACCAAATCTCCGTCTATTGATTGTAGACTAAGGGGAAGCGAAAGGCTGTGTGAGTGTTTTGTCGTGCGGAATCCAGCACACTGTGTTCCGACGGTGGTTTCAGCATGGCTCCGGGCCTGATCTGCTCACTCACACTGTGTGTGTGTGTGTGTGTGTGATCGCTAAACATGCAGGCGGCGGTAGATACTATGTGCGCTCCAAACAGATGGCTCTCGGCATCTCACTGGCATCGCCACCATGGTACTGACTTCCACTATCCCCCCCCCCACACACACACACACACACATGCACGCTCTTGCCAGAACAATTACATAACGTATCATTTTTAAAGCGAGCGTTTGAACATGTCGCAACAGAACGCCACATCGCGCTTTTAATCGCATCCCGAATAACAAAGCTATTATCGGCATCTCGCCGCGTTCGCCGCCGTGACGCAAAAGCCATGGACATTATGGATTATAACACACACACACGCGCGCGCGGTTTTAATGTGCACTGCATTATCACGGCATTGCACATTTAAATTGGACCCATGTCCCGTGACGGATTATCGCAATGTGTATTATATTTTAGGTTTGTGTTTGATGAAGAGCGGTTATGAAGTCACGGTCACACGGCGCCGTAAAGACGCGCATTCAAAGCTGCCCCATCCTAATGATGTTGATGTTATTCATTTGGTTTAATAAAGAGTTCATGTTGAATCGAGCCCACCCCATGTTTAGCATACTGAGGTGTGTGTGTGTGTGTGTGTGTGTGTGTGTGTGTGTGTGTGTGTGTGTGTGTGTGTGTGTGTGTGTGTGTGTGTGGTGTGTGTGTGTGTGTGTGTGTGTGTGTGTGTGTGTGTGTGTGTGTGTGTGTGTGTGTGTGTGTGTGTGTGTGTGTGTGTGTGGTTTATTCAATGTATCAAGAACACTGGCTGACCTGATTCATGTCATTTACCTTTTTTTTAATTTGCCTCTTTTTTTCTATCTATTTCATTCATTCTCTCGCTTGCTTATTCTTCCTCTATTACCACCCACTGTATCTCTCTCTGTTCTGCCAATCTTTCTATTTATCACCTTTGGCTCTCTCTCTCTCTCTCTCTCTCTCTCTCTCTCTCTCTCTCTCTCTCTCTCCTCTCTCTCTCTCTCTCTCTCTCTCTCTCTCTCTCTCTCTCTCTCTCTCTCTCTCTCTCTCTCTCTCTCTCCTCTCTCTCTCTCTCTCTCTCTCTCTCTCTCTCTCCCCCCCCCCCCCTGTCTTTCCTGTCTCCCTCTCTCTCCCCCCCCCATCAGGAAGCCTCGCCCGGTCTCCCAGCTGGTCTCCCAGCAGCAGGTAACGCAGCAGTTTGCCTCCCCCACGCAGCCCAAGAAAGAGAAGAAGGAGCGGGTGGAGCGAGAGAAGGGCGAGCGAGAGCCCGCGCCACTCAAGAAGAACGCCCACAAGAAGATGAGGTGTGTGTGAGATATATAGAATATTATTATTGCCACGTTAAATATAAATAGTATGCGTGCATACTGTTATTTAATAACTTACTGTCTTATATACTAGGTGCCTTCAAAAATGGAGAACACACTTAAAAAATATGTGCCAACTTCCAAATCTAATTCTGGGGAGTTGAATTCTCTTTATTGGTCACATATGTATATATACCTTCCTTGTGAAATGTGTTTCTCTGCGTTTAAACCCAGCCTTGCAGCACTAGGAGCAGTGGGCAGCTATTATATTATATACAGCAGTGTAGGGTCCTGGTGCCCAGGTGTCTCGGGGGACTTGAACCGGCGACCTTCCGGTTTCAATGCCAAGTCCCGACTGAACCGACCGAGCTGTCCTGCCGCCACAACTTGGGCTGGGATTTATGGGCAAAAATCAAATATCGATATATATATCTTTGCTTTCAGAAAATATTGACACAATGAAATTTTGCATCAGTGCACCAGTAATGTGGATATTAAGGACTTAAGGTGCTTTTTCGTAGTTCCAAGAACTATTGGAGTAACTGGGTTCTTTAGCTGTGTTTACTGTAAACCGTCAAAACGTAAGGTACAAAAACAGCGCTTTAACGGTCGCGGAATGGATGAAAAACACACAACAAAACACCGACAAAAGTTGGGCGGGCAGCGAAGTCATCATTGAGTAGATCCGTTATCGTCATCGCACAGAAGTGAGGTTCTGTCAATGACGTTGATGTTGCTATTAACCTATTATAGGCGCTGCGAATGCAAATGAAAAAAATTAATTGAAGGCACTATTCCTCCCCAGGTTCCTTAGTTCCTAGTTCCCCTGTCACCAGAACAGTTTGGTCCTAAAGCTCCTTAAGTGTGGTAAAGGCAAACACTAAAACAGTCAGGAAAATGACATCACACACAAAAAAAAGACCTCGCCTAATGCCATATCACAGTGTTACGATATCCAAAATCTCAGACCACATCTCATACCACAATATCCATATAATTTCAATATATATCGGCCATAACATGTTCACTTTTAACGGCCCGTTCAGCTCAATGAATGCATAATGAGTAGGCCTATTTGGAGATACTCAGAATGCAGATTGAGCCAGTGACATTGATGCCGATGGCTCCATAATGACCTCTGCTATTGCAGTTATCCGAGTCATCTAACAAAAACAAGAGGGCCAAGGAACTCTCTATATGAATATAAATGACTATATTAATATTTGTGTCATAATGATTCACCTCTGAATCATTCAGTTTCCTCTGAATTTGTGAACAGCGTGTCGCAATGGGCGATTGTTATTTTGTTAGCGGATCTTGGAGGCAAAATTGAGTGCAATGGGTCATGAATGTATTATGGTCCAATGTTGCATTACCGGGTATATCCACTTGATCCATTTTCAGTACATTAAAATTCATTACATTAAAAAAAAAGTGTCAACCATCTGTGAAACAGATGGTTGACACTTTTCTTTATTTTTCTTCTACTTTGTACTAGTTTTACTCCTAAACATATTCTTGGCCAGTTCATGTAGCCGTTGTAATAACCTTGTATAATACAATTTAGTTTTTAGATTAGGTAAAATCATTTTGGACAGTTCCATTTTTCTATTATATATATTCACATTTGAAATGACACATTTTCAAACAAACTTTTAACCCGTTTCCCATCTTTCCTCGTCCCCTCCCCCCCCCCCCCCCCCCCCTCCTCCCTTCAGGCCACGGTTAAAAAACATTGACCGCAGCAGCGCGCAGCACCTCGAGGTGACGGTGGGCGACCTCACCGTCATCATCACCGACTTCAAGGAGAAGGTGCGGCCCTCGCCCCCCGCCAACGCCTCCTCCACCACCAACTCCGCCTCCTCCAACACCACCACCACCCCCAACACCACCACCTCCTCGTCGTCCTCGTCTTCGGGCGCCATCCCCGCAGCCACCACCGCCGCCGCCGCAGCCGCCGCCACCATGGCAGCCGGCGCCGGGGACCACCAGAGCCACAACGGCTCAGGCTCGGAGATCATGGACCGCGGGGTGTCGCGCTCCTCCTCCCCCCGGGGCGGAGAGGGAACCTCCGTCAACGGAGAGGTCCACTGAGGGCCGGAGCCGGGGAGGACGAGCAGCAGACTATACCCCCACCCCCCTCCCCCCCTTTCCCCTGCCTAACCGTCACATCTCCATCATCAGCCGCAGGCCACCAGGGGGAACACTTCTGACTCCTGACTTCAAAAACTAATCCTAACAACCGTGGAAGATCTACATTGTGCTCGTGTTTCCCTTCCTCCACCTCCTCTCCCCTCCCCACACACCCGCCCCACCCCTGGATGTGGGGCGTTTGAACAGTCAGATATATTGAGGGCCACGGGGGATGAGAGGTCTGGGCTTTGGATCAGATCCCAACGGAAGCTTTCCTTGTACTTGCGACTTTTATCAGGAGAAGCCAGGACTGATAACAGACTACAGCCAACTGGCACAAGTTGACACTCTACTCGAGGAAAGCCTACCGTAACTTGTCCTTTTTAAAAATTGGATATGATCGTCGAGTCTCGTAAGCCGTGGTTGTCACGGCTGAACCACCCTCGCTGATCTGACATTTCCGGGGAAACCCCTTTTTCTCGCCGTCACCCCTCATCCGACCCCCCCCCCCCCCCCCCCCCCTCTCTCAATTTTGGCCCCAAGAATCCCAGAGAATAGGCCTGTAATGTTACCGCACACTGCTCTGTCAACGCCACAACCAAGAGCTCCCCGCCCTCCTCACTGCACAACGTGCCATAGCGATACCAGCACCCGGCGGCCATCGTCGGTACCCGATAGACCCCCGAAAAAAACGAAATCGAAAAATTATAATTATAATAATAACAAAAAAGTTTGTGTGCTCTGTACCGACTTTGTTTGTGAATTTTGCCTTTCTGTGTGCACCGGGTACACCAGAAGAGAAGTGCTGTTCGGGTCCCCTCCCCCTCTCCACCCCCACCCTGGAAAAATGTACACCGCCTACTTTAAAACACGAAAATAAACTAAATGGACGCCAGGCGGCCAATCCGAGCTGTGTACTAAAAACAAACCCGGCGGGCGGTTCCAGGGACCACACTGCTGTCTAGCGTAAAAACCAGTCCACCCAAAGCCCACTGGTGCTGGCACAGTTCTTCTCCCTTCCCCACCTCCCCACCCCCCCCCCCCCCCCCCCCCCCCAGTGGACCCAGTGGGATACAGGAGGGAGGCGGCGGTGTCCTTGTACAACAGAAGGAAAAAGAGAGAGAGAGAGAGAGAGAGAGACACACACAACAACTTTTGATTGTTTTTTTTTCTTTTCCCCGAAAGCAAAAAAAAACGACGGATCCTCGTGGACAAGCACACTAAGTAGCTGTATAGATGAAATAGCTTGCAATATGACAGACTTCAGAAAACTGTTAAACTACCACTTAAAGGAAATCGTACGGTGGGGTGGTCGGTTGGGTAAGATTTATTTTCTTTTTTCTTTTTTTTTTTTCTTTTTTTTGTTTTGAATACACTACACTCTAATGTAAAAAATTTAAAAAAAATAAGAAAAAGGAAAAACATAAGACATAAAAAAAATTAATAAAAAAGCATACTATATTACACTGCAACTCTAAATCACACTAAATAACGTCTAAAGGATGGCTTTTGAAAATTGTAGAATAATTTGTTCCACAAAGTATTTCTATCGTATTACAATGTTTTATTGTGGGTGTATCATACATTAAAAACCAGTGTTACTGTTGCGATTTTCACTTAGTACAGGTCCTAACTGTCAGGGCATGATGACATTTCCTGGAATATAAAGTACATACCTACGAGACAAACGGCTGCCTTGTACATTTAGGATAATATCATTTGATGTGTTCTTCTAATAAAACTAATAACCAGGTATTGGCTCCGCCATACTAGCTGGGACTAGGAGTGTGAGCTCATGAGTAATGTTTGAAAATATCCTTTTGTGTCATAAATGGACGACATTTATCATCGTTTGGAAATGCATTATCATACATTCTCGATACAAAAGTGTGCGCCTTTATTTTTTGATTTGTTGCTCTTTTTGCTTTGGACATGCTCCTCTTGTTTCAACTTGTGTGGATTGATTTTTAGTACGTGTCGAAATAAGGAAGCGACTTAAAGTTGTGTGTTTGCATCTTTCGTTAGTCTGCGATCGGTTTTTATTTCTTGCACACATGCACAGATCCCCCGGGGAGTCCTGGATCGCATCGTTACTAACATCATGACTGGCCCTGCCTACACACGGAGTGTGGAACAACGAGCAGCGTCTGACACGCTTGTGTTGCAGGCTTCTTCGACGGCCCACGAGTAACAAACCGTGCAAACAAGTAAATATAATAAAAATATTAAGAATCTTAAAAAAAATAAATAAAAAAGGAAACTTGTCTCGTCTCATCGCTTCAGCTGACCAACATCTACTTAATCGCATTACTTCCCATAATGCATGTCTTCTTTTTTTTAAGAAGGACTCCAAGAGCTTATTTATTGGCAGCGGTTTGGATGAGACTAATAAACAGGGAGGTGGGTCTAACTCAGGAGGAGGGTTGGGATGGGCCTAACTCGGGAGGGAGGTGGGTGGGTCTAACTCAGGAGGAGGGTTGGGCCTAACTCGGGAGGGAGGGAGGTGGGTCTAACTCAGGAGGAGGGTTGGGCCTAACTCGGGAGGGAGGTTGGGCCTAACTCGGGAGGGAGGTTGGGCCTAACTCGGGAGGGAGGGAGGTGGGTCTAACTCGGGAGGGAGGGAGGTGGGTCTAACTCGGGAGGGAGGGAGGTGGGTCTAACTCAGGAGGGAGGGTTGGGCCTAACTCGGGAGGGAGGGAGGTGGGTCTAACTCAGGAGGAGGGTTGGGCCTAACTCGGGAGGGAGGGAGGTGGGTCTAACTCGGGAGGGGGTGGGTCTAACTTGGGAGGGAGGTGGCTCTAACTCGGGAGGAGGGTTGGGCCTAACTTGGGAGGGAGGGGGGTGGGTCTAACTCGGGAGGGAGGGAGGAGGGTTGAGCCTAACTCGATAGGGGGGTGGGTCTAACTCGGGAGGAGGGTTGGGCCTAACTCGGGAGGGAGGTGGGTCTAACTCAGGAGGGTTGAGCCTAACTCGATAGGGGGGTGGGGCCTAACTCAGGAGGGAGGGAGGTGGGTCTAACTCAGGAGGAGGGTTGGGCCTAACTCGGGAGGGAGGGAGGTGGGCCTAACTCGGGAGGGAGGGAGGTGGGTCTAACTCGGGAGAAGGTTTGGGCCTAACTTGGGAGGGAGGTGGGTCTAACTCGGGAGGGAGGTGGGTCTAACTCGGGAGGAGGGTTGGGCCTAACTCAGGAGGGAGGGAGGTGGGTCTAACTCGGGAGGAGGGTTGGGCCTAACTCGGGAGGAAGGTTGGGCCTAACTCTGAATGGAGGTGGGTCTAACTCGGGAGGAGGGTTGGGCCTAACTCGGGAGGGAGGGAGGTGGGTCTAACTCTGGAGGAAGGTTGGGTCTAACTCTGGAGGAGGTTGGGCCTAACTCGGGAGGGAGGTTGGGCCTAACTCGGGAGGGAGGTTGGGTCTAACTCGGGAGGAGGGTTGGGCCTAACTCGGGAGGGAGGGAGGTGTGTAACTCGGGTGGAGAAGCGGCACTAGCTAAGTAGGAAGGTGGGTTGGGCCTAACTCGGGAGGAGGGTTGGGCCTAACTCGGGAGGGAGGGAGGTGGGTCTAACTCTGGAGGAGGGTTGGGCCTAACTCTGGAGGAGGGTTGGGCCTAACTCGGGAGGTGGGTTGGGCCTAACTCGGAAGGGAGGGAGGTGTGTAACTCGAGTGGAGAAGCTAGCTAAGTAGGGAGGTGGGTCTAGCTGTGTGTGTTTTCCCCTCCCCCCCAAAGAAACAGGAGTCTCGACTCTCGACTCCTCCTGCAATACCACCACCCCCTCCTCCTCTCTCCTCTCCTCTCCCTCCTATCTGTGGTGTTGTTGATAACTTTGCGCCACCATGCATTCGTGCCTGTGAAAATGCGGCGGTACACCCGGGCGCTGCTGTGGTGCACGGTGTTCGCCGTCTTCTCGGGCTGGTACATCTACAGTCAGCTACAGGTCAACGGGGACCACGACGACCACGGAGGAGCAGGAGGAGGAGGGGGAGGAAGACACGCCGACTCGGCTGGGAGGAGGAGGATTCACATCCCGTTTGTAGACAAAAACCCACACTGGTTTCACAGGTACTGTGGTTGTGGTTGTTTTGAAAAACATAGTTTCTTGGTGTTTTCGAAAGGGTATGGGTCGTCTAAAGTAAAAGTAGTCTGCACTAGTTTCTACTTGCAGACTTTCGTGTGTGTGTATGGGAATGTGTGTGTGTGTGTGTGTGTCTGCTGACAGATCCCCCCCCCCCCCCCCCCAGTTAAAGTTCCCTTTGTTGTTGTTGTTATCGCCTCACATAAACACACTTTGGACATTATGCGGTGTTTATTTCATTTAACATCACTTTAACATGATGCTCGTTGCATTTAACGTAGCCTACTTGTTAGTCGATTGCATTTGCATTTGCACAGACTTTGTATTTTCTTTCATACATAGCCTTAGTCTTTGCAGCCAGATCTAAACCTTTCCGAAGTGTACGTTTTCCCCCGAAGAAGACATCGGACATTGGGGCCATCACACTGGGCCATCACACTGCCATTTTCAAGTTGGGAAGACGATTTGATTGCAAATGGAAACTCATCCGTGAAACCGACATACAAGCCCCAAGAACAACCGACATTTTGCTGAGCATAGAGATACTGATTCAAGGGGAAAGGGCACCACCTAGTGGTCGGATATGGAGTTCTACTAGCTCAAGATCTATCTTCAGTCGTTTGTAGAAACTGACTAGAATTTAATTTAAACAAAGAAAAAAACGATCATATAACATACCAAAAAAATGCAGTGTAACCTGACACGATAGCCTAGCGGGATGGGAAAGAAGGGTTTTGACGCCTAGTTGAAAGTTTGGGGGTTTCAACCCCAGTGTCCACAATCCAACTGTAGGTGCAGTCCTTGAAAAAATATGCCCCCCTAACCACTGCCTGCTCATTAATGACAAAATTCACCAAGTCGCTTTGGATTAAAAGCAAAAATTACTGAATATTAAATAGTACATTTTCTTCTTCTTCTTCTTCCAATTCTCCCTCCACCAGGTACATTATGCGTGGACAGACGGTGCCAGGCGGTCTTCCAGGCCCCCTCGAGGCTCCCAGCATGCACCTGGCGGTGGTTGCCTGCGGCGACCGGATGGAGGAGACCCTCACTATGGCGAAGTCCGCCGTCCTCCTGAGTGTCGGACACCTCCACCTGCACATCTTCGCCGAAGAGCAGCTGCACGCCGGTTTCAGGGACACGGTCGGTTAGATTAGATTAGATTACATTCAAATCTAATCTAGACAAATCAGCAAAAAGTGCCGGATGATAAAAAATTCAACCAACTAGTATTGTATGTATATATATATATATACAGTTGCAAGAAAAAGTATGTGAACCCTTTGGAATTACCTGGATTTCTGCATAAATTGGTCATAAAATGTGTTCTGACCTTCATCTAAGTCACAACAATAGACAAACACAGTCTGCTTAAACTAATACCACGCAAACAATTATATGTTTTCATGTTTTTATTGAACACACCATGTTAACATTCACAGTGCAGGGTGGGAAAAGTATGAGAACCCATATGCTAATGACTTCTCCAAGAGCTAACTGGAGTCAGGAGTCCGCTAACCTGGAGTTCACATCAGGCATTGCCTGATGTGAACTCCAGGTTGGCTGAGTTCGGACAACCATGCCTCGCACAAAAGCGCTCTCAGAAGACCTAAGATTAAGAATTGTTGACATTTATAAAGCTGGAAAGGGTTACAAAAGTATCTCTAAAAGCCTTGATGTTCATCAGTCCACGGTTAGACAAATTGTCTATAAATGGAGAAAGTTCAATGAGGTGAAGAAGAATCCAAGAGTGTCAGCTAAAGACTTACAAAAATCTCTGGCACATGCTAATATCTCTGTTGACAAATCTACAATACGTGAAACACTGAACAAGAATGGAGTGGGAGGACAACACGGAGGAAGCCACTGCTGTCCAAAAAAAACATTGCTGCTCGCACCTGGATGTTCCACAGCACTACTGGCAAAATATTCAGTGGACAGATGAAACCAAAGTTGAGTTGTTTGGAAGGAACACAACACTATGTGTGGAGAAAAAAGGCACAGCACACCAACATCAAAACCTCATCCCAACTGTGAAGTATGGTGGGGGGGGGGGGGGGGCATCATGGTTTGGGGCTGCTTTGCTGCCTCAGGGCCTGGACAGATTTCTATCATCGACGGAATAATGAATTCCCAAGTTTACCTAGACATTTAGCAGGAGAACTTAAGGCCACCTGTCCACCAATTGACGCTCGACAGAATATGGGTGATGTAACGGGACAATGACCCAAAGCACAGAATTAAATCAACAACGGCATGGCTTCAGAGTCCTGACCTCAACCCGATGCTATGGCAGGACCTCGATTCAAGAGAGCGATTCACACCAGACATCCCAAGAATATTGCTGAACTGAAACCGTTTTGTAAAGAGGAATGGTCCAAAATTCCTCCTGACCAAAGTACATGAAACGTTTGGTTGAGGTTATTGCTGCCAAAGGAGGGTCAACCAGTTATTAAATCCAAGGGTTCACATACTTTTCCCACCCTGCACTGTGAGTGTTTACATGGTGTGTTCAATATAAACACGAAAACATATAATTGTTTGCGTGGTATTAGTTTAAGCAGACTTTGTTGGTCTATTGTTGTGACTTAGATGAAGGTCAGAACACATTTTATGACCAATTGATGCAGAAATCCAGGTAATTCCAAAGGGTTCACATACTTTTTCTTGCAACTGTATATTATATGTGTATTGCCTTTAAAGAAGTGGAATTCATCCACTGGAAAGTAGGTCTCTTTCATAAATGGGGCTGCCTATGCAGTAGACGGATGCAACACAACTAAAAACCGACACTACAGTTGGAACAACAGCCCTAGAGACGATCATGTTGTTCATGTACATGTATACTATATACTATACTAAAAATTGTGCATAACATTTTTACTTTATTTGATCTCATGAGGTATTCCTTTTGAATGTACGTTGTTTTATATACAGCACAGTTTTTCTATCTCACTTTCTTGTGTGTGTGTGTGTGTGTGTGTGTGTGTGTGTGTGTGTGTGTGTGTGTGTGTGCTTGCAGCTGGACTCGTGGCCCGGGTCGGTGCGTGCCCGGTTCAACTACACGGTGTACCCCATCAGCTTCCCCAGCGACCACGCTGTGGAGTGGAAGAAGCTCTTCAAGCCCTGTGCCTCCCAGAGACTCTTCCTGCCGGTGAGGGTCCTCTCTGGGCTTTTAAGCTATATTATATATATATATATATATATATATGGTAAATATTATCCCAGAATCGCAATATGGCCATTATAATGTGCAATATCAAAATTTGCAGGAGCTGCAATTTTTTTTTCTATTATTAAAGTAGAACTGTAGTGCTGCAGAGATGCCCTGGCCTTCACATTTATTTGACTCTGCCTGTGGGGAAAAAAAACACATTTGTTTGGTACAGACACCAACTAATGTCAAATCAGTGAGTTTTTTTCAGTGAAAATGAAAAAAATGTGATGCAAAAATGATCCTTCCCACTAATAGCGAATTATATCAAAATCTAAATGTCATCATATCATTCAGCCCTCCTACACAACCTCCTTCTTCTCTGATCTTTCAAAATCATTACCTCCTCACCTCCCGAGACCGCCTGTTCTCTCCTCACCTCTTCTCACGTTCTCTCCTCATCTCCTCATCTCCTCATCTCCTCTCCTGACCTCTTCTTACTTTCTCTCCCCCTCTCCTGACCTCTTCTTACTTTCTCTCCTCCTCTTGACCTCTCCTCACGTTATCTCCTTTCTCCTCACCTCCTCCCATAACCTCTTCTCACGTTCTCTCATCTCCTCTCTCCTCACCTCCTCACTTTCTCTCCTCATCTCCTCTCTCCTCACCTCCTCCCATGACCTCTTCTCTCTTTCTCTCCTCATCTCCTCTCTCCTCACCTCCTCCCATGATCTCTTCTCTTTCTCTCCTCATCTCCTCTCTCCTCACCTCCTCCCATGATCTCTTCTCTTTCTCTCCTCATCTCCTCTCTCCTCACCTCCTCCCATGAGCTCTTCTCACTTTCTCTCCTCATCTCCTCTCTCCTCACCTCCTCCCATGAGCTCTTCTCACGTTCTCTCCTCATCTCCTCTCTCCTCACCTCCTCCCATAAGCTCTTCTCACGTTCTCTCCTCATCTCCTCTCTCCTCACCTCCTCCTATGCCTCTTCTCACTTTCTTTCCTCATCTCCTCTCTCCTCACCTCCTCCCATGCCCCTTTCTCTCCTCATCTCCTCTCTCCTCACCTCCTCCCATGACCTCTTCTCTCTTTCTCTCCTCATCTCCTCTCTCCTCACCTCCTCCCATGACCTCTTCTCTCTTTCTCTCCTCATCTCCTCTCTTCTCACTTTCTCTCATCTCCTCTCTCCTCACCTCCTGCCATGAGCTCTTCTCACTTTCTCTCCTCTCTCCTCACCTCCTCCCATGACTCTTTTCTCACTTTCTCTCCTCATCTCCTCTCTCCTCACCTCCTCCCATGACCTCTTCTCACTTCCTCTCCTCATCTCCTCTCCTTACATCCTCCCATGACCTCTTCTCACATTCTATCCTCACCTCCTCCCATGACCTCTTCTCTTTCTCTCCTCATCTCCTCTCTCCTCACCTCCTCCCATGAGCTCTTCTCACTTTCTCTCCTCATCTCCTCTCTCCTCACCTCCTCCCATGAGCTCTTCTCACGTTCTCTCCTCATCTCCTCTCTCCTCACCTCCTCCCATAAGCTCTTCTCATGTTCTCTCCTCATCTCCTCTCTCCTCACCTCCTCCCATGCCCCTTTCTCACTTTCTCTCCTCATCTCCTCTCTCCTCACCTCCTCCCATGACCTCTTCTCTCTTTCTCTCCTCTCTCCTCACCTCCTCCCATGACCTCTTCTCTCTTTTCTCCTCATCTCCTCTCACCTCACCTCCTCCCATGACCTCTTCTCTCTTTCTCTCCTCATCTCCTCTCTTCTCACTTTCTCTCCTCATCTCCTCTCTCCTCACCTCCTCCCATGAGCTCTTCTCACTTTCTCTCCTCTCTCCTCACCTCCTCCCATGACTCTTTTCTCACTTTCTCTCCTCATCTCCTCACCTCCTCCCATGACCTCTTCTCACTTCCTCTCCTCATCTCCTCTCCTTACATCCTCCCATGACCTCTTCTCACATTCTATCTTCATCTCCTCACCTCCTCTCCTGACCTCTTCTCACTTTATCTCCTCTCCTCACCGCTTCTCACTGTCTTTCCTCATCTCCTCTCCTCACCTTTTCTCCTCCTCTCGTCAAGTCAAGTCAAGTTTAATGTCACTAAGTCAAGTTTACACAAGTATAAAGCAGTGATGTGAAAATGTGATGTGCAATACCCGACGACAGACAGCAGTTATAAAAATAAGATACAAATAGATAAAAATAGAATAAAGTTAAAAAAAATAAAAATAAATGCAATTTATAAAATGCAAAATATCGGCACAGAAAAGAGCAATATATATATATAAATCAATGTAATAAAATATACATTGTTATATGCTATACGCCCTTGTTCAGCAGCCTGATGGCCTGACTGTGGCATCCCTGGGGGGCTCCCGTGTTGAGGGTCAGTGTCTCTGATGTGGTGCTGCCCATCCTCACCACCTGGCAGCGCCACCTGCCCATCCTCTCCTCAGTTATAAGGTTACTTATAGAGTATGTGTGAGATATGACCATAACAATAGGTATATATATACAGGTAAGTTAGTAAAAGTATTTAACAGGTAGTAAGTGTAGGTATCAGGGGTATGCAATTATGAAAAACAGGATAAATCTATATACAGAAGGTAGTGAGCAGGGATATGCAGTTCTATCAACAGTTGAAGATTAAAATATATACGGCAGGAACAGTACAAATTTGTACACAACAGGTATCTTATCAATACATATGGAGAGGTGATTACAGTGCAAGGCAGTTGAAGACATTGATGGTGATGTATTATTATTATTACTCAAAGCGCTTTACATATCAAGTCTCACATTCACCCATTCATACACACATTCAACCACCAACGGCGGAGTCAGCCATGCAAGGAGACAGCCAGCCAGCAGGTCGGGAGCAGTTAAGGTTAGGGTGTCTTGCTCAAGGACACCTCGACAGCTTTTGCTAGGAGGAGGCGACGGGGATCGAACCAGCAACCTTCCGGTTGTGAGGCGACCGCTCTACCTCCTGAGCTAAACTGCGAATATATTGAGAAGAGGTTCCCCCTCCCCCCTCTTCCCCCCCCCCTCCAGCTGATCCTGAAGGACGTGGACTCCCTGGTGTACGTGGACTCTGACGTGGTGTTCCTGCAGCCCCTGGACCCTCTGTGGGCACTGCTGTGGCGCTTCAACGCCACGCAGCTGGCGGCCGTGGCCCCCGAGCACGAGGAGCCACGCCTCGCCTGGTACAACCGCTTCGCCCGCCACCCCTTCTTCGGCGCCACGGGCCTCAACTCGGGCGTCATGGTGATGAACCTGACGCGCATTCGCAGCGCCCACTTCAAGGTGCGGCCGCCCGGAGAGAGAGAGAGAGAGAGAGAGAGAGAGAGAGAGAGAGAGAGAGAGAGAGAGAGAGAGAGATGTTTTGATTCAAGTGTTCCTATTTAATTTACTTTATTTATATTATATAATTTATATATATTTTTTTTTATTATTTATATATATATTTATGTATATATATTTATATTAGACCAAAAGGGGCCACCCTATTCATTTGTTTTTAATGTTTTAATTGTTGTTGTTACTATGATAATAATATTATTATTATTCGAGTGGATTTATATTTATTTAGTGGAGTATTACTACGGAGCAGGATGGCATAGTGGTGGTCAGGTTGTTTAACTCCCAGTAGAAGGTTCTGGGTTTGATTGCCAATGTCCTCAGCCTACCTGTAGGCGTACTTGGGCAATATGCCTTAGCCCCTATATAAGATACGTAAGCAAGGCAAAATCTCTTGCATTTAAAAAAAAAAGTGTTAATCGCCGAATGACAAGAGCCAATGGTAGTAAGGTTGTAATACTAATGTTGACCACAAGATGGAGCCAGTGTGCTATTCTATAAACACAAACGGTTTTATTTTGTGTGGTGCATTGTTTGGCTGGGAATTGTAGTCTTCTTAAGTACGCCTTCTCAACCAAAGGAAACAATGACACTTTGGTGTCTGTTTGTACGCACACGCACACACGTGGTGTGTGTGTGTGTGTGTGTGTGTGTATATTTGTGAATGTGTTTGTTTATTGTGTTTCTTTTGACAGAACGACATGACGTCAGTGGGCCTGCGCTGGGAGGAGCTGCTCATGCCTCTCCTGCAGAAATACAAACTGAACATCACCTGGGGAGACCAGGACCTGCTCAACATCATCTTCCACCACAACCCCGGTGAGGAGCGGGCACACACACACACACACACACACACACACACACACACCACACACACACACACACACACACACACCTACACGCATGTGACATGCATGTTTCCATGGGTTTTCCCACGATGGAAGTGTTTTTCATTGTTTCATTTCTTTGACTATTCTTTCTAGACTTTATGGTGTTTTTGGTCATAAGCCACATTTGTGGGGGTTTTAGGGCTTAGAAGAATAATAATAATAATAATAGATGGTATCTTATTGTGGTTTTGTAGTGGTATCTCATTGTGGTTTTGCTGACTGATTTGCTATCTGGAACCAGGGAAATCTTGTGGTTGCTGGGACATGCAAGATATTCTGTTGGGATTATAATTTGATTCGTGAGTTCAAATGAAGGCCATAGAGGTTGATTCTTAAAATCGAGGACGTGTACGCATTGTTCATTATCACTACACTCTCCAGGTGTGTTCCCCGTGTGTTAAATGGTTTCTGTTTCTACTCTCCTCATTAACCAGATCATATTTAGGATCCAGGATGGGTAGGCTAAAGGCTACGCTACAAACCTAGGTGTAAACAACCAACTTTTATATTTAGTTATTTAGGGTTATTATTTAGTTATTTTTTAACGTTTTCATGCAAAGCTTACCAGGCAGCACCTTTTTTTGGGGGGGGAATCAAACCTATGTGCCATGTGCATATCAATCTTTTTTTAATATTTTTAAATCAATTGCATTTTCTGTCCACTAGATGGCGCTGGAGTTCTTTATTTATTCGATTATTTTTTTTTTTTTTGACCTCCAGTCTGTGCGTCTGCAATAAAAAAAAGATTTATGTGAGATGAGCAGATTGAAAACTTTATCATATCAGATTAAAAAAAAACGGATGCTGACAAAGTTGTCCTTTGGGGCTATTTTTTGCCGTTGGGAAAAAAGGCAATACGTAGCAATATGTTAACGATAATTAAAATGTTATCGCAATGGTCTCAAACATCGGTGAAAGGTTTAATGAACACTATGGTAACGTGATAACATCGTATTGTGGAACCTCCCCTACTGAATTGTGATTTGTGTAATGTGTGTGTAATGTGTGTGTGTAAAGTGTGTGTGTGTGTGTCTATGTACACACAGAGTACCTGCTGGAGTTCCCATGCCAGTGGAACTACCGGCCGGACCACTGCATCTACGGCAGCAACTGTGCACGGGCGGAGCAAGACGGCGTTCACATCCTGCATGGCAACCGCGGCGTCTTCCACAACCTCAAGCAGCCCGCCTTCCAAGCCGCGTACGACGCCATCCGCCAGGTAGGGGGCGTGCGGTGCGCGTGTGTGTGTGCGTGTGTGTGTGTGCGTGTGTGAGAGACTCGGGTGATGTGTACTTGAACACCACCTATACATCGTGATGGGACCTAAACTCTCGGCGTGTTGCGTTTTGCGTGTCACATGCATTTATACCAGCGGTCCGAGATTGAGCATAACTTTATTCATTTTTTAATCATTTTTGTTTTGGAATGGTACAGCGACCAGTAGTTGCCGTATCGCCACGAGTATGAATCAAAACCGCCGGAATTCTGCAACAGCATTTGTCTTGCAGAGTGTGCGCTAGATGGTGGTGAACACACACACACACACACACACACAAAGCATCACAGTACACAAATACACACACACACACACACACACACACACACATACACATCATCAGAGTATACACACTAACGCAAAGCATCACAGTACACACACAAAGCATCACACAAACACACATACACAGCATCACAGTACACACACAACATACAGCATCACAGTACACACACACACACACACACACACACACACACACACACACACACACACACACACACACACACACACACACACACACACACACACACACACACACACACACACACACACTCACAGTACACACACACACAGCATCACCCACGCACACAGCATCACAGTATACACACACACACACACACACAGCATCACCCTACACACACACGCACACACAGTATCACACATACACACACACACACACACACACACACACCACACACACACACACACACACACACACACACACACACACACACACACACACACACACACACACACACACACGCTAGCGGTGTTACCGTAAACACAATAAAGACCATGGGGGAATGATGTGAAGCGACGTTGAGGGTAAAAAAAAAGCCCCTTAATGCTCCCTCATGAGGATGTTTACAGGCTGTTTACCAGGGCTGGCATTTACCTGTTTTTAATGAAGCCATCAGCGGCCCCGGCCGGCGGCCCGGCCCAATCACTTCCCTATTGAGAAAGCATTGAATATACATCAGGCTGATGGGAGATCAATACGTTATCCGCGATCGGCGGGGTGCTTTGGCTTCGGCTGGCGGAGGTTTTATAGGACAGCCAGGTCAATTAAAGAGACTTAAAGAGAGAGAGAGAGAGACACAGGGGGGGGGGACACACACACACACACACACACACACACACACACACACACACACACACACACACACACACACACACACACACACACACACACACACACACACTATACATTTATCCATCTGTCTATCGGGTCGTGGAGAACAAAATATATATTCATGTTATTATTACTTATTATATATATATATAAATATTTATATATGCTGTGTATGTTTATTTATATATAATACAATCGTAAAACATCACATTTGTACAATAAAAATGTAATTAACACACACACATGCGCCTTCATATTGCCTGCATCAACACCCAACACACAACTGGTGAGGTGTGCACACACACACACACACACACACACACACACACACACACACACACACACACACACACACACACACACACACACACACACACACACACACACACACACACACACACACACACACACACACACACGCGCACACGAAAACAAGCCAAGTTCATAAAACCAGACCGCTCCTGGGTGCAGTAGCTTATTCGCTATTGATACTTTTATACCTGAATTCTTTTTTTTTTTTACGTCCACACAAATATCCGTCTCGCCAGAAGGCTGCGGCGTTTTATGGATTCATTTTTCGCCGAGTTTAATAACAAAAAAAGACACCTTGACAGTGTTTATTACTTCTATTTCCGAGTTCCTTTGTCTATCCGCGGTGGAATCCGTGAAGCCGTGCTGGTTGTGGGTCGTAATAAAAGAGCCGTCGACATTGCTTTCGTCTCCCCGGTTTGGACTCCAGCCCAACTGATAAATCGCGGCAGTAACAACTATATATATATATATAAATATCTGGTGTCTTGTTGTTACTGCCAGGGTTGTTACTCTTACTGTCCACTAGGGGCCACCCACGCTATGGAATGTTTCAGGGCGGGTAAAAGCGCCACCCAAATTGCCAAATATGTATATATTTACTTTCGCTTTTTTTTTGTTGGTGTTTTTCTTTTTGTAATGTGACTATTATTCTTTCTATACCGAGTATAATAATGCAATTTATTGATATTGCAAAACCGCTTGCTACAAAGTTAAAAACATAGCAAACAAAACTTACTAAAAAATAGTGAGCCCTAATTTTAACAGTATCAACTGTCAACAATATTTTGCCCAGTGTCTGTTTTAAACCCGTACATCTTGGTTTGGACGGGTGTGTGTCTCTCTTGATCCAAGGACACCAACAGAAAGTTTAGCCTCTTTTTTTAAAACATTTTTTAAGGCGCACTTCTAGGAAGGAGCTTGTCCTTTTTATGCCTCTTAATACTGATGTTGATCGAGCAACTCTCTAATAGTGGTGGACTTGAAACGGACCCAATGGCCGAATATCAGTCTGTCTGTCAGTCTGTCAGTCAGTCTGTCTGTCTGTCTGTCTGTCTGTCTGTCTGTCTGGGACTGTTGTTTAGTCTTTATCCCCTTTGTCCTCTCTTCCTCACATCTCTCTCCTCTCCGCCCACCCACCCAACACGCCCTGCGCTATTAAAGGGAAGCCCGGGAATCGGCCATTAATTTTTACAGCCGCCTGTACATTTAGTGTGTGTGTGTGTGTGTGTGTGTGTGTGTGTGTGTGTGTGTGTGTGTGTGTGTGTGTGTGTGTGTGTGTGTGTGTGTGTGTGTGTGTGTGTGTGTGTGTGTGTGTGTGTGTGTGTGTGTGTGTGTGTGTGTGTGTGTGTGTGTGTGGCGTGCAGCCCCGCACGAGCAGCCCCCCCCCCATCACCTACACGAAATCAATGCTCCCCCACTGTAGATGCAACTTTATGACGTGTGTGTGTGTGTGTGTGTGTGTGTGTGTCCGCACAAGGATGCTTACCTTCATAAAAGATCCATTCTGTTTGTGACCCAATAACGTGCGTGCGTGTGTGTTGGGGGGGGGGGGGGGGGGGGGAGAGAGAATGAGGGAGAGAGAGAGAGAGAGAGAGAGAGGTCTCGACCGCAAAACAAATGAGCTAGCATAAAGCATCATAATTCCTCCTGATTTCCTCTGAGCGTCGTAACAACGTCGCGTCTGTTCCGGAGAAATCCATGAAGGGAGAAGGGAGAGGAGCAGTTCACCGCACACACACACACACACGCACACGCACACGCCCGCCCGCCCGCCCGCTGCCACTCTCTGCAGGAGCTCCTTCCAATAAGGATCCCTACTTCTAATTGTTTTTGGATTTATTTTAATGAATTAAAAAAAAGATATATATATATACCTGTACATTGGTGGGACGTTCGGTGTCACTGTTGGTCATACTATTATTTTTTTTTTTTGGTGATACTATTTATTATTTTTGGAGACAATTCCATTCACGTTGAACTGAAGAGTGTGCGCTTTCCTCCCGCCTGCCCTTGGTCTCAGGGGAGCTGTTTTTATAGTTTTAATTGCTGTGAATGTTTTTCTTTCCCGTTAAAGGGGGTGAATATAGTTGGTAGAGAGAATAGAAGCTTTATTCTGTGTGTGTGTGTGTGTGTGTGTGTGTGTGTGTGTGTCCTAACCTCTACACGAAGCTCAGGATATTGTAAATAACACATGGAAATGGATAAAAGTATCGTCTAAAAAATGACTAAATAACACTGGGGAATGGACCCCTCTGCGAGCTACTTTCTTCGCGCTTGATGAAAAACACCAGACGATGAGTCATCCACGAGTCATTTACGAGTCTAATAAAAGTCAAACTTAAATGCTATCTCCAAATCTGAAACTTTTAATGTGTGTTGTGTCATCATCACCGCCCCCCCCCCCCCCGGCCTTTTAACCGAAAAAAGGAGCATTCTCTTTATGTGCTTCATCAAATTTTTACCACCGCATCGAGACCAATAATTATATTGTAAAGTAGAGAGAAGAATTGTTGAGTATATTCAATAATTCATATTACACATACCTCTAATCTCCCGGGGTACCCTAATGGTATCAAGTTCGGGAATCTAAGAGACGATTACTGAATCTGGTTTGATGTGCTGGGCCATCAATATTTAATTATAAGACGGGGTTCTCCTTTTTCACCTAATTCTAATGGTCTGGTGTTTTGTTTTTTTTTGGGGGGAAAAGGAAAGTTACAAAATATTATTTCAATGATTATTATTTGAGCTGCGCTAAGAGCTGTGGTGATTTTGCGGTGAACGGCTGAGCTAGCCCCCAAATGAGTCGACGTTTTCAACTTGTTGGCTCATTTTGACGAAAAACACGTTCCAATTAACGCTGCCAACCTGACATCTAATCATTATTGATCGTTTTTACAAAACAATGGTATGTGTTTATATCACTTTTGATCCAGACTCTGGCAATCTTATGAACCAATATCCCTGCTTTTACTATGTCATTGCCAAAGTACACTATGTCAAAGTATGTCATTTGAAAAGAACAGTTCACTCTGAATGCCATTTCATGGCATGAGTTGGGGAGAAGGCAGGGTCTAATGATTAGGGTGGACTTCCGGTCCAAAAAAAAGTTACCGTGTTCGATCCCCGATTGTCTGCAGCCTAACCTGTAAGCATGTGATGACCTCTTACCGCTACTTGCTCCTGTATGGCTCAAATGTTAAAACGTATTCACATTTAACTCTCTTATACTCGACTCTAAAGTCGCCACATCGTGTAGATGAAATCATGGAAATTTACATTCAAATCATGCTAACAAAAAGTCTTCCCCCCCCCCCCGAAAAAACCCCTTCCCAACATCTTCCCAACTCCCCCCCCCTTTTTGCCCTCTCGATAGTACCCCTTTGGCGCCGACCCGAACGCCACCCTGCTGGCACCGCTGGAGCGGGCGCTGTTGAAGACGACCAACACCTACTGTGGTAAATCCCACGCCCTCCTCACCAAGGCGCTAGCCCGGAGCCTGGACAACATCAACAGACGCGTCCCGCCGCGGCGGAGCGCGACATGACCGTCCCCCTGCCACCCGACCACTTTGGGTTGAAAACATACCAACTCCGGGTCACATTTTGGTCGGACGATACCCCGGGGAAGCTACCGGGTATCTAGGGCGGGTGTGTCTCCAAGCGGCCAACTTGGGACGTACTGTGAAGTGTGAGGGGGGTGAAACCAAAGACATAAGACCGCCCTCTCCATCCGCCGCCACCACCACCATGGGTGCGTCTTAAAATAAGTGTTCGGTGGTGCCATGTAGCCATGGTAACGGGTCGCACTGAAGAAATTGGGACCTCCCACGAAAGTACTTGAAATGTCCTCGAGATGTGCCTCCGAAGTGTACCGAGGCCTTTCTCCGAAATCCCTCCGAAAAACTCGCATTTTTCTCCGATGTTTACTGTTCAGAGTCCACGTTGGATCTCTGGGGGGGGGGGGGGGATCTGCTGTGGGGATGTATGTAGTAAATGTACTAAATGTACAAGCAGCGTTATGACGTCCCCCGTGAAGGAAATGACCGGCGCTTCTTCTGTTTTTGTAGTGGACCCACGCTTGGGGGGGGCGGGGAGGGGGGTTGTTTGCTTCGTAGTCTCTTTTGTTTCATTTTGATTCTCAGGTACAGTGCTTCACGTTATTAAAAGTTGTTTTTTTTAATAACGCCAGTCACCTAATGAAATATATTCACGGAGTTTAATAAAAAATAGAATGGGGGGGGAAAAATAGGGATAAGGACCCAAAGGTATTTTTTCTGCAGGGTTTATTTAAAAATAAATTGTTTGACATTAATTTTAATACAAACATGTTTTTAATAAGGTTGGGTAAAATGTGTGTATATGTATATGTGTGTGTGTGTATATATGTATGTGTATATATACGCATATGTATATATGTATATATATATTTGGTACAAATGGGCATTGTTATGAGTATATTGAGCTTTTTCCCGATGTTTGAATGTACAGCTAATTGTAAAACTTGTTTTTGCACTGGCTCCAGACCTTACGATGTCTATGACATTGTGGTTTACTTAAACGTGATATAAAATCTATTTTGTATCATATTTTGTTGATAAGAACTATACTATAATGAGCTTATCTCAATTTTAGAGTGTGCCTTACAAACATATTGTTCAAAGTGACTACACATGCTGTTTTTTGGTTTATTTGTTTGTAGTGCACATATTTCGATTGGAGGATAATGCATTTAAAGAGACTTGTCACACACAAACATTTTTTTTATGGTTGCTTCAAGTTTCCTAATTATTAATATCTGCCACATAAATGCAATTCAGCATTTAAAATACATTAAAAAATTCAAAATGATTGATTCCAAGCACATGAGTGTAAGTGAACGAGGGGCCTTTTTTTTTATAGTTGTTTCATAGCTGGATCCAAAGTCGTTTGCTCTGTTTATCATCCAGTAAGAAATAGTGGCTGTCTTTGATATGTGGGATATGTGGGATTTCGCAATAAAAGCTATTTCGATTTCTGTGAAATTAATTCATGTGTTGTGTATTATGTGTCGACGCTAGAGGGCAGCATGTTTTCACATGTATACAATCAGTGACGGATAAAAACAGCCGTTGTAGACCCGTGCGGCAATATAACGGAAACGACTAGCCTTATTACAGCTTTTTAGTTGGTTATTACAGCTTTTTAGTTGGTTATTACAGCTTTTTAGTTGGTTCAGGATTTTACAAAAGTTCAATACGTTTCACAAGAACAACCCAAAAAAAACTATTATTATTAGACTATTATTACGTCCACAGTGCAATGTTCTCACTCAAACAAGATTGATTGTAGGAAAATTCTCGAGCCTTCCTATCTCGGACGGATCCATACGATGGCCAATAATCCATGCGCGCGGGGGGGGGGGGGGGGGAAGAGTGGACGGACGGACGACACGACCACCTGCGGTGCTACACCATAGCTGTCAATGCGTCCAGTCGCTCATAAAACGTAAGTGATGGCGCAATAACGCAGACCTATAGGTCCCTGTCTCAGGGTGTGGCGTCGCCACCGGGAGACTGGCTTTATGCTCCTTCGTGTTAGGGTGTGTTAGGGGTTGGGGGGGAGGGGGGGGGGGGGGGGGGTTGATGTTGTACCCGACCGACGGAGCGTTTATGGGGTCTGTGATGTAGAGTTGATTCCGTACGAGGAGGGGGGGGGGGGGGTGTGTGTGCAAATAAGCCACATTCATCACTTGATATTCACGTTGAAAGCTTAATCAATTACCCACATATTGACCTGTGTGTTTAACTCACACGTTTACAGTTTTGAGGGGCCCCCGGGGGGCCCCTCAAAAAGGGCGAGAAGAAGAAGAAGAAGAAAGACACGCGTTTGGAAAACACAATACTTTTTTCCCCGGCGCCCTCCCAAGGTTTCATCGCTTTTTCAAAACTACTACGTTTTATGTCCCAATAAATAACCCTGGATTGTTTTATTTCTCGGGCGTCACGGAGGGCCCCCAGAGAGGAGACGAGTAGCCTAGGTCCGCGTTACCAATAAACGCATACGTGACCTACGGCAGCCTGAGAGGGTCAGCGCACACGGAGCCCCGGCGAGGACGAAACCGCGAGGACATCCTTGAAGTACCCGCTCCGACGGCGGGGGAGAGAGCGAGGACAGAGAGGGAGAGACGAACAGAGCGGAGGAGGAGACAAAGAGAATTATTGGCAGGGCCAGAGAGCGGGAGGGAGGGAGGTAATGTAGGGAGGGAGGTTATGGAGGGAGGGAGGATAGGTAGGGAGGGAGGTTATGGAGGGAGGGAGGAGGGAGGAGGGAGGGAGGGAGGATAGGGTAAGAGGGAGGGAGGTTAGGTAGGGAGGGAGGTTATGGAGGGAGGGAGGTTAGGGTAAGAGGGAGGGAGGGAGGGAGGGAGGGAGGGAGGTTATGGAGGCATGGAGGGAGGTTAGGGAAAGAGGGAGGGAAGGAGGTTAGTTAGGGAGGGTGGTTAGGTAGGGAGGGATGGAGAGAGGTTAGGGTAAGAGGGAGGGAGGTTAGGGTAAGAGAGAGGGAGGGAGGTTAGGTAGAGAGGGAGGGAGAGAGGGAGGAGGTTAGGGAGGATGGAGGGATGTTAGGGTAAGAGGGAGGTTAGGTAGAGAGGGAGGGAGGAAGGTTAGGGTAAGAGGGAGGAGGGTTAGGTAGAGAGGGAGGGAGGGAGGAGGGTTAGGATACGAGGGAGGGAGGTTATGGAGAGAGGAAGGGAAAAGGGCAGAGATGAAGAGGAAAGAGAATTTTATTTTTTGATGGTGTACGTTATTGTTCACCAGATTTGATATTGCCCTGTGGTGGAAGACAAGGTTATGCCGTTGTCCAATAGCGCCCTGCCCCTTGGGGATTTGCTTTTCCCCTGGAGGCATCTCTCTCTCTCTCTCTCTCTCTCTCTCTCTCTCTCTCTCTCTCTCTCTCTCTCTCTCTCTCTCTCTCTCTCTCTCTCTCTCTCTCCTTACAGAAGAGTCCATGATGGGGCCATCCTAACCGCCAATCCAGAATTTCAACAAGTATTTTTGTTTAAGCGGTCAAAATATGATGAGTGAAATGAAGAACGCTGTCGACATTGGCATTTCACGGCTTTTAGAAAAGCTGCAAACTGATTGGGTGCTCTTCGAGGGGTCATCGTTGTCCCGGGGTCAGAGTTGAAAGAGTTTTTAAAAATCCGGGCTGTCCGCTATGTCAGGGGTTCTCAAACGTTTTTAGGGGCCAGGGACCCCTTACAGGGACAAATCTATTCCAAGGACTCCCTCAAAATCAAAACACTGATAAAACAAACGCTTACTACCCTTTGTACTTTTAGATGCCATTATTTATATTTTTATGTTCAACCTAAATACTTAAGACCCGTTTCATAGTAACAAACAGAAACTTAAATTTGAATCATGTTAATACCACTTATACACTTTTAAACAGAGGGTCATTTTGTTGTAATTGCATTTTGATTCAACTTGACAGCATTTCTACTTTTCAAGTAATTGATCCTGAAAGCTTTCAGAAAAGTTAACAGTAAAAAGATGAACGCTAACAACAACACAACATAGTCCTATGACTATGAACGCTAACAACAGCAACACAACATAGTCCTATGACTATGAACGCTAACAACAGCAACACAACATAGTCCTATGACTATGAACGCTAACAACAGCAACACAACATAGTCCTATGACTATGAACGCTAACAACAGCAACACAACATAGTCCTATGACTATGAACGCTAACAACAGCAACACAACATAGTCCTATGACTATGAACGCTAACAACAGCAACACAACATAGTCCTATGACTATGAACGCTAACAACAACAAACAACAACATAGTCCTATGACTATGAACGCTAACAACAGCAACACAACATAGTCCTATGACTATGAACGCTAACAACAGCAACACAACATAGTCCTATGACTATGAACGCTAACAACAACAAACAACAACATAGTCCTATGACTATGAACGCTAACAACAGCAACACAACATAGTCCTATGACTATGAACGCTAACAACAGCAACACAACATAGTCCTATGACTATGAACGCTAACAACAGCAACACAACATAGTCCTATGACTATGAACGCTAACAACAGCAACACAACATAGTCCTATGACTATGAACGCTAACAACAGCAACACAACATAGTCCTATGACTATGAACGCTAACAACAGCAACACAACATAGTCCTATGACTATGAACGCTAACAACAGCAACACAACATAGTCCTATGACTATGAACGCTAACAACAGCAACACAACATAGTCCTATGACTATGAACGCTAACAACAGCAACACAACATAGTCCTATGACTATGAACGCTAACAACAGCAACACAACATAGTCCTATGACTATGAACGCTAACAACAGCAACACAACATAGTCCTATGACTATGAACGCTAACAACAGCAACACAACATAGTCCTATGACTATGAACGGTAACAACAGCAACACAACATAGTCCTATGACTATGAACGCTAACAACAGCAACACAACATAGTCCTATGACTATGAACGCTAACAACAGCAACACAACATAGTCCTATGACTATGAACGCTAACAACAGCAACACAACATAGTCCTATGACTATGAACGCTAACAACAGCAACACAACATAGTCCTATGACTATGAACGCTAACAACAGCAACACAACATAGTCCTATGACTATGAACGCTAACAACAGCAACACAACATAGTCCTATGACTATGAACGCTAACAACAGCAACACAACATAGTCCTATGACTATGAACGCTAACAACAGCAACACAACATAGTCCTATGACTATGAACGGTAACAACAGCAACACAACATAGTCCTATGACTATGAACGGTAACAACAGCAACACAACATAGTCCTATGACTATGAACGCTAACAACAGCAACACAACATAGTCCTATGACTATGAACGCTAACAACAGCAACACAACATAGTCCTATGACTATGAACGCTAACAACAGCAACACAACATAGTCCTATGACTATGAACGCTAACAACAGCAACACAACATAGTCCTATGACTATGAACGGTAACAACAGCAACACAACATAGTCCTGTGACTATGAACGGTAACAACAGCAACACAACATAGTCCTATGACTATGAACGGTAACAACAGCAACACAACATAGTCCTATGACTATGAACGCTAACAACAGCAACACAACATAGTCCTATGACTATGAACGGTAACAACAGCAACACAACATAGTCCTATGACTATGAACGGTAACACGATGAATAGTAACAAGACATTGTCTTATGACTATGAACTGTAACAAGATGAACAGGAACAAGACATTGTCCTATGACTGTGAACAGCAACAAGATTAACAGTAACAACAGTAACAAGACAGTCATATTACTATGAACAGTAACAAGACATAGTCCTATGACTGAACTGTAACAAATGAACAGTAACAAGACATAGTCCTATGACTGAACTGTAACAAATGAACAGTAACAAGACATAGTCCTATGACTGAACTGTAACAAGCTGAACAGTAAACATACAGTCCTATGTCTATGAACTGAAACAACATGTATGTCCTATGACTATGAACAGTAACAAGATGAACAGTTATAACAGTAACAAGACATAGTCCGATGACGTGGGATGTGGGATAGTCCTAATAAACCCAGACTTTTTTATAATCATCGGCAGAAAGCTCAGAACAAATCATTACAGAAGTTATCATTAAAGCGTTACAGAACAAGTAATTATAGTAGTAGTAATTAGTAATTAGTAAAAAATAAATAGTAATTAAGCGCATTTCCACGTTTTTTGGCTCTTTCGCTCTTCAGACAGAAACATTATTTTGTCCTTATATTAAATATATTTATATTCCTGGTTGGCTTCATGGCTTCTTCGCACCTGAAGACACATGACGCACTTTGGTCACCCGTCGCTGTTCTCAAAAAAGAGCATAATTGTCTATTTCATTTAGCTCGATTTAGCTCGTTTGGGCTACTTGATGATTTGGACTCACTGGACTTACTGAAAACATGAATCCGTATTTAGCTCGGGATGACTAATAAGCAGAGCTAGGCAGCAGCAGAAATGGTTTGTTGCGAGTGAAGTGATCGAGTCATGATTGACGTGATGTGTCACAATCACATCAGAGTTTCTATTGGCCTTCTATTGGAGTAATGAACACATTATGCTTGTTTGATTGGTGGAAATGGTCTCTGTTTTTAGATATGCAATAAGAGCAAAAGAAAATATGTAAATATATAATATATAAAAAATAAAAATAAAACAATTAAAATTTACAAATTATTTTGCGGACCCCCTGGCTCTGGGTCCCCAGTTTGAGAACCGCTACGCTATGTCAATGCTAAAGGTGGAGCTTAAACCTGCTTCATTCACTCCATACGAAACATATTGACAACACTGGTAACACTGAGGCTGAAAGCTCATCTTCAGAAACAAGGATCCTTGCTTGATGGAATATACAATTTTATATATATATATATATATATATCACTGTATATGACACTGTACATATATCATATACAGTGAACGTACTTGCCGTGATACAGCATAGACCTTAAACAGACTACTAGATACTACAACATACAAGATATTGCACACATGAGACGTACCGCCTCCTGATTTCCTGGCAAGTCATTTGCATGTAGAAATAGGCTCCACAAATCATGTGTGTGTGTGTGTGTGTGTGTGTGTGTGTGTGTGTGTGTGTTATTTAAACGTGTGCTCGGTGTGTGTCTCCAGGGCTGATTTTTGGCGAGTGACTATTGCTTCTTAGCTGGAGTGACAGATCTGTTTTTCTAATCAACTGCCGAGAGAGAGAGAGAGGAGAGAGAGAGAGAGAGAGAGAGAGAGAGAGAGCGAGAGAGAGAGAGAGAGAGAGAGAGAGAGAGACATTGATCTGTCACCAGATTGGCTTATTTAGTTCATGTGCACTTGTACGTGTGTGTGTGTGTGCGTGTGTACGTGTGTGTGTGTACGCGCGGATATACTGTATGTGTGTTTTTGCACATGCATAGTATCCGTGCGTGTGTGTCTTTGTACATGTGTGTATGTGCATGCTTACGTGTTTCCCCATGCTTGTATGTGTGTGTGTGTGTGTGTGTGTGTGTGTGTGTGTGTGTGTGGTGTGTGTGTGTGTGTGTGTGTGTGTGTGTGTGTGTGTGTGTGTGTGTGTGTGTGTGTGTGTGTGTGTGTGTGTGTGATTTAAAGCTGTGGCGTGGGGCTGGACCAGAGGCCTCTCTGAGATGTCATGGCTCTTGGGGACGGAGCACTCTGCTATCTTGTGCCATTAAAAAGCTCTTTCTCTGTCCGACCACACGCTCTCTCTCGCTCTCGCTCTCTCTCTCTCGTCTCTCTCTCTCTCTCTCTCTCTCTCTCTCTCT
>CM051022.1:10541468-10546468 GCA_027704905.1 Muraenolepis orangiensis | reverse complement strand
CACACACACACACACACACACACACACACACACACACACACACACACACACACACACACATCCATCATGCAACACGTATGACTCCCGACGCTTCATAGTCTTCTAACCTGGTTAGAGCTTGTGATGGACAAGGGGAGGGGGGGGTTGCCATTAGGGGAGTGCACACACACACACACACACACACACACACACACACACACACACACACACACACACACACATACAGACACACAGGCACATACACACACACACACACACACACACACACACATACACAGAGGCACATTATACACACAGACACAGGCACATACACACACGCATACAAACACACACACACACACACACTGTCACATACACACACACCCACAGAGGCACATTTTGCACACAGACACAGGCACATACACACACGTACACGTACACACACACACATACACTGTCACACACACACACACACACACACATACCGTTCGTCATGCAACACGTATGACTCCCGACGCTTCATAGTCTTCCAATCAGTGTGTGGCCTTCACTGTGTGCTGTTATACATACAGCCGGCATAATCACTGAGGCATTAGGACTCAGGCCACTTGAGCCCATACATCCCCGTGGCTGACAGCGACATGCCTCGTAAAACATGTCAATGGCTCAAATGCGCGCCAACTAATGGCCTGCGCAGTGGGGCCCCGCCCCTTAAGTCCATCCAATGCAATTCAGAGATCAAGGACGTGCGCATTCAGAGTGTATATCAAGGATTTCTGCATTCCGAGTGTATTTAAAAAGCATGTGTGCATTCAGAGTGTATATCAAGGATTTTTGCATTCAGAGTGTATTTATAAAGTATGCGAGCATTCAGAGTGTATATCAAGGATTTGTGCATGCAGAGTGTATATCAAGGTTTTGTGCATTCCGAGTGTATTAATAAAGGATGTGTGCATGCAGAGTGTATTGATATAGGATGTGTGAATTAAGAGTGTATTTATAAATGATGTGTGCATTATGTGTATTTTTAAAGGATGTGTGCATTCAGGATGTATATCAGGGTTCTGTGCATTCATAGTGTATTAATAAAGGATGTGTGCATCTAGAGTGTATTTATCAAGGATCTGTGCATTCAGAGTAAAATATGTGTGTGTGCAAAGAGATATAGGATGTGTGAACAAAGAGTGTATTGATATAGAATGTGTGCACTGCATTCAGAGTGTATATCAAGGATGTGTGCATTCAGAGTGTATATCAAGGATGTGTGCATTCAGAGTGTATTTATAAAGGATGTGTGCATTCCGAGTGTATATCAAGGATTTGTGCATTCAGAATGCATGTACACATAAAGGCAGGTGCATTCAGAGTGTATATCAAGGACGTGAGCATTCAGTCATTCAATGGCACTTTATTGATATAGCAGTTTTTTCCGAGCAAACAGAAGGCTCTGAACTAGTCGTAAGATAAGCCTAAAATAGCATCTCTTCACATCTGATTCGGTGGATTCAAAGCCAAAGCGGATGAAACACCCGCTGATGAGGAGAAATCAATGGAGCGTAGTGTGACGCGTGACACATGTTTTGAAAAAGGGAAGGCAGATCGACAGACGCGCGCAACCTTCAGCCGCGATGGCTCATCAGCCGTCGAGGGCAAGGGATGTTGTTTATGTTTTTCCCCGGCGAGGTGGAAGATAGGATCATGATAGGATTGGAAGCGAGGGAGGGAGAGAGGGAGGAGAGGGAGGAGAGGGAGGAGAGGTGAGGGGGGGGGGGGGGGGGTGATGATGAGGATGGTCAATCACGGGACTAACGAGGAACTCTTGTTAATGAACGAAAAAACCAAAAGAGGGGGAAGGGAAGGGTTGCGGGTGGGTGGTGGGGGGGTTGTAATTAAACAAAGACTTGATTATCCAGCCCCCCTCCCCTCCCCCCCCCCCCCCCCCCCCCAAAAAAAACCCCAAAGTGGATTCATATCTGTTTGAGGCAGCACGTGTTGATTTGGAAATGAGACGGGGTTAGATCAGGAAGGAAGGGAGGGGGGGGGGGGCGGTGTGGCATGGCTACGAATATATTTGGAAGGAGATGGAAAAAACAATTCAGAGAGTCGAATCAGCACACGGTTTGAATTAAAAATTAAGAGGAGGGTGAGGGTGTCTTAGCGTGATTCTTTTGGCGACATTACGATTGAGAAACAATTTCAAAGACTGGAGGAAGCTCTTTGACTCCCATTATTGTTTTGTCTAAATTGTATTGTATACAATCAGTCAGGGAGAAGGTGATGTGAGGGTTGGGGATTTGGTCCAGGCCAAACCAAACCCCCAAGAAATTAATTAAATAAAAAATGTCATCGACGAATCACGTTCAAATCCAGGTTTACATATTTGAACCCCTGGTGAGAGACACCTGGTCTGATCAAGAAAAACGAAAAACATTAACTTTTAGTTTGGCGCTTCGTCTTCTATGTGACTCCCACGTGGTAAGTGGGTGGGGGGAGATGGGGGGAGATGGGGGGGGGGGGATTTAAGGATACACATGATGGAGCCCACGAGGGGAAGAAACACACCTCAGAGGGAACGGCATCTTTGATCCTCCACTCAGACGTCAGCCGTGACAGCTTATGTAAGCACCCGAGTCCTTCCCGCTGTCTCTCCACTCCCCATCCGCTCTCTCTCTCTCCCTCTCTCCCTCTCTCCCTCTCCCTCTCTCTCTCTCTCTCTCTCTCTCTCTCTCTCTCTCTCTCTCTCTCTCTCTCTCTCTCTCTCTCTCTCTCTCTCTCTCTCTCTCTCTCTTTCATTATTTCACTCTTTCTCTCTACCTCTGTCTTGTTCTCTCTCTTTCGCTCTCTTGCTATCCCCATCTCTCTTTCCCTTCCCCCACCCCCCCTTCTCTCTCTCTCTCTCTCTCTCTCTCCTTCTCCTTCTGGTTCCCTCTCATGTCTCACCATCTCTCTCTCTCTCTCTCTCTCTCTCTCTCTCTCTCTCTCTCTCTCTCTCTCTCTCTCTCTCTCTCTCTCTCTCTCTCTCTCTCTCTCTCTCTCTCTCTCTCTCTCTCTCCTAAACCGCTGCAACTTTAGAAAACAAGTGGGTGCGAAAAACACAAGTGACACTTTGAAGGCAGACTTAAGGGATGGACCCGGAGAGACGGAGACAGACAAAGTAGTGAAGAAATTACTTTGACAGGAGGAATGCTTTCAAAGCCGGTAACGTCTCAATTGAAGAGAAAAAGAGAGAGAGAGAGAGAGATATGGAGAGAGAGGGAGAGAGAGAGAGAGAGAAAGAGAGAAAGAGAGAGAGAGAGAGAGAGAGAGAGAGAGAGAGAGAGAGAGAGAGAGAGAGAGAGAGAGAGAGAGAGAGGAGAGAGAGAGAGAGAGAGAGAGAGAGAGAGAATAAGGGAGGAAGAGTATCAAAGAGAGAGAGACAGAGAGAGGATGGAAGAGAGAGAGAGAGACAGGGAGAGAGAGAGAGAGAGAGAGAGAGAGAGAGAGAGAGAGAGAGAGAGAGGAGAGAGAGAGAGAGAGAGAGAGAGAGGAGAGAGAGAGAGAGAGAGAGAGAATAACAGACATTTGTGTGAATGTCAAAGTCTGTCTGCTGTCTCGCTATACAGTCAAGGTCACAGCGTCTCTTCCAATTCTGTCTAGAGGGTTCTATGGCTCTGATAGGAAACCGTAGAAACCGGATCCGTCTAGGGCCCCCTGGGCACTGTGGCAAGACTGACATCAGCACACTCTAATAAGACTTTGTGAAGAAGATCATTTCTAAAAATAATAGTGATTCCAGCGTTGAGTCGGCTCGAACCCAATGTGGAACAGGAGGACGACTGAGCGCTCATCAGGTCCCGCAACACGGAGGTCATGCTGAAGAAGAAATACCAGCGCCTCTATGCTCTGCGGTGCCTCAGGAAAAGCGGAATAGGCCAACGGAGCGTCCTGATGTGTGGCGTCACTGTGTGGATGGCGACACCACTGCACAGGACAAGAAAGCTATCCAGAGGGTCGTGAGGACGGCAGAGAAGATCGTCGGGTGTGCACTTCCATGCATTGAGGAGATCTTTAAGACAAGATGTGGGAAGAAGGCCATCTACATCACAAAAGGACCGCGACCACCCTGGGCACCATCTCTTCTCCCTCTTTACGTCCAGTCACCGGTTCCACAGCGTCCGTACAAGGACTACCAGGTTCAAGGACAATTTGTACCCACCAGGAGTTTGCTGCTAAACTGCCAGGAGAGCTGCCACTATCGTAACATTGTCATTCACATTACACTATCATACTTTGCTGGACTTTCTAGACTCATTACAGCCACTGCACTGTACTGCACTGTACTGCACTGTACTGCACTGTATTCATGATATTCACTTTAAAATACTTTTTAATGTTTTTTGCACAATCTCCACTCCGATCTCTTTAAAATACCCAGCTAAGCACCATCTGAGATGGGGAGGGGGGGGGGGGCGGACAGTGTTGTAGTGGCTAGGATGTGGAAGCGGTGTGGAAACTGGGTTCGATCCCCAATGTCTACGCTCCGTTACCCCTACCTGCTCCTGAAGGACCTGCACCTGTACTGTGTGTCGTACTGGATGAAAGTGACTGGTGATTAAGAGAGAACAGTAAATATACTGTATTGGAGTATCCATATATATATATATATATATTGATAGAGGTAAGATGATGATTAAAAAGACCCTTCCCTGGCTGTTCTTTTAAATTTATGACACATGTCCCCTGTTTACTACCCTCCAAGGAGCCATAAAGCAGAATATAATGGCAACTAAAATGATCCATGTATGTAATATGATAACGATTCATAATCATAATGCACCCTGGGCTTATCACGATAGTGCAGTGTGTGCTGTGCTGTGAGTGGTAAATCCCTTTTCCAAAATGACTCAGTGCGACCATAAAAAACCCTACGTTCTTCATGAAGGTGCATATATGATATCACTTCAGGCTGCCAGTATATGCTGCCTGTACACTAATGGCCAACAGTTATTAAAGCGGGTTGATTTTTTTTTTTTATCGACCAA
>CM051022.1:10523968-10533968 GCA_027704905.1 Muraenolepis orangiensis | reverse complement strand
GTGCGTATTTGTACCTGTGTGTGTGTGTGTGTGTGAAACATATTCAGAGACATTAACGTCCTGTGTACGGTCAGCAGTGTGTCCTCCCATCCAATTACGATAGTCCAGCGATACCGACCGGCCGATGCGACCGATTTTCCTTTTTCCCTCCGATGAACAATGAGGACAGCGGGGATAAATTGTCGGTCGCCGTGACGACGACAAGTGCGGCGAATAGCGCCGCGCATCGCGTCTTTCCCCCCGTTGTTAGCATGGCGCCTTTTGAACAAAACCATAATTAGCCCCGAACGATTTCACAACGCGTGGCTCTTGATCATGGTGTCAGATAGGCTGATTTGTTTCTTAAGCTGTTTTTATTGATGTGTTTGGCCGCGTTTCCTCTGTTGTGTGTGTGTGTCTCTGTGTGTGTGTGTGTGTGTGTGTGTGTGTGTGTGTGTGTGTGTGTGTGTGTGTGTGTCTTTTGATTTCTTTCATCTCTTCCCGCGGTCCTGTGTTGAATCGTTTATCCATTCCGGTGCCCTAAAAAGCCTGGTTATCGATGTGCATGTCATAAGATAATATAGTGGCCATGCAGTCTTTCGTCGTTAATCTTTTTGGCATAAGAGCGTAAGAAAAGTAAATTCGAGGACAGCGCAGTCAGTGGTGGTGAGGCCAGGGGCTTCGAAGCCAGGCCGACAAAAGCTCTGGGTTCAATCCACCAATGTCCACAGACTAACTGACTAAGTGCGCCTACTGAAGTGCTGGCAGGAGTGCTGCCACCATCACACCATTGTCATTAACATTACACTTTGCTGGACTTTATGGAACTCATTACAGCCACTGCACTGTACTGCACTGTATTCATGATGCTGCTGCTGCACTATGCATTATAGCACATAGTATAGCATACAGTGTTAAATTGTAGGAAATTCATACTGTGGGAGGGAATGGGGAGTAAGCATTCCATTGTACTAAATATAGTACAATGGAATCTTGAATCTTGATAGATATCCTTGAGCAAGACGCCCTAACCCCTTAACCACTAACTAATGATCTGTATCTGAATTCAATGAATGAATGAATGTATGCGTGGCTGAATTTAACACAACATTGAAATAACATTGAATAATAAAGGCCCCAGTCCGCAACTCGACCATAGTAAAAGAGCTGAGATGGAGACATAGCTCACACTCTTCCTATGGGCTATACAAACCTATAGGTCCTTTAAAGCTACACCCTTAACAAACCTCTATAGCGTGCCACTGTTATTATTTCTGGAGATCGGCGTCCAAACTTCCCAAGTGGAAGCAGTAAGTGGAACTCCATTAAGTCTCTGCATGTGCAATAGGTCATGTCATCGGTGTGGGTTTTTGTTTTTTCATTTATTTCTCAGTCCTCATAAAGCCAGGAGCAGTCGGATCAATCTCACAGAGTGGGGGGCTACTATTCTCTGTTTTCCCATATCACATGAGAGAGAGAGAGCGAGAGAGAGAGAGAGAGAGAGAGAGAGAGAGAGAGAGAGAGAGAGAGAGAGAGAGAGAGAGAGAGAGAGAGAGAGAGAGAGAGAGAGAGAGAGAGAGAGAGAGAGAGAGAGAGAGAGAGAGAGAGGCAGAGAGAGATGGATCAAGACTGAGGAAGAGAGAGAGAGAGAGAGAGATACACAGAGAGACAGAGAGAGACACACAGAGAGACAGAGAGAGAGACAGAGAAAGACAGAGCCAGAGAGAGAGAGAGAGAGAGAGAGAGAGAGAGAGAGAGAGAGAGAGAGAGAGAGAGAGAGAGAGAGAGAGAGAGAGAGAGAGAGAGAGAGGAGAGAGAGAGAGAGAGAGAGAGAGAGAGAGAGAGACAGGGAGAGAGAGAGAGAGAGAGAGAGAGAGAGAGAGAGAGAGAGGGCACCATCTGTGCATCCGGGCCTCAAGTAGATGCAACACACCCTCTTCATTTATTTGTATATTTTCAAGATGGCCACCACTGATCTGAATTGCCCTTGCTCGCTGAATCCTCTCTGCCAACTACAAAATCAATTTAGCTTTCATCAGGCATAATGACACTTTTCGTAAGAGATCCAATTCCCTCAAGCAGAACACATTTCGTTTCCTGGGGGGGAGGGGGGGAAACAAACCAGTTTCCGGACCGATGAAGTGTCTCAGATGAAAAAAAACCACTTGAAAATGTAGTGACGCCTCCAACATGAGGAACTTTGAACCTCCAAATGTTCATCTTGATTGGTTGGTGTGTGTGTGTGTGTGTGTGTGTGTGTGTGTGTGTGTGTGTGTGTGTGTGTGTGTGTGTATGTGTGTGTGTGTGTGTGTGTGTGTGTGTGTGTGTGTGTGTGTTCCTGTGTTTGTGCGTGTGCATGTATGTGTGTGTGTGTGTGTGTGTGCGTGTGTGTGCATGTGTGTATGTGTGTGCGTGTGTGTGTGTTCCTGTGTTTGTGCGTGTGCATGTATGTGTGTGTGTGTGTGTGTGTGTGCGTGCGTGCGTATGTATGTGTGTGCGCATGTGTGTGTGTGTGCGTGCGTGCGTGCACTGTACGAATATATAATTCAACGGTTAGGAGAGTTACAAAGTGTTCTTCTCTGTTGTTCCTCGTGAAAAACAACAACAAAACAAAAAAAACATTAAAAATTGATTCCCAAACCCCAAAAACTAAAAAGGATAACAAAGTAGGATCAACACGGCCGGCAGCATGTGAATTCCGTGTTGGGTCTTCTTCTTTTAGTTTCTTCCCGTCAGCCTCCCAGATGGTTGAGAGGGAATGTGAGAGATGAAGAGTCTCCTCCACAGCAGGTTACGGAACACATTAGTACACTGTAATCTGTGTTTGCATGCTTCGAACAAATCTCTCTGTAAAATGAAAGGGGGGGGGGGGGGGTCTAATATCGTCCTGAAGGACGATATTAGACATACATGATGGAGCTTCATGCATATATTTGAGCAGATATGTCACATTAGTAGTACAGCTGTCACTCCCTCGATATTTGTTATATTCCAGGATTTTACAGTTTTGTATTATTTGTGTATGATGAAGGTCCACAGAGGTCTACCGCTTTCACTTCGGGTCCATCGGTCCGATGTCCTTGCAGAAAAACAAATCTAAAACAAATCTAAATGTGTTAAAAATGCATTATGCTCGCTGAACACAGTGAGATAGAAGGGAATGCTATATTCCTTACAGTGCAGTCAAGACTCTACACAAGTGCCCTCTTTTCAAAGTGAAAGCTTTTTTTCCTTTCACTTCTTCACATCTTCCTCTCCGTCTTCCGAAGCTCCATCCCCTTTTTCCTCCTCCTCTTGCTGTGGTCTGTCTGTCTCTTCACACAGAATAAGTTTAAGCCATTTTCCCTCCCGCGCTCCTCGCCTACTTTCACACTGAAAGGTATTCTTTTCCAATTACCTCAAGTGTTACCTCGGCGTTGCGCCAGATTATGAATATTTTAAACGGCTCATTAAGTCTAGTATGAAAGCTCGCTCGACAGCTACTGAGTCCTACTGGCGACGGTACGAGGCCCTGCGTCTTGCTAGGGATTAGGCTGCACGGATATATACTCAGGCTTTCCATTTCTTACCGGGAAAAATGCATCACACAGCGTTTCTCTCGGCCCCGATTGGGGGGGGGAGGCAATATGTTATGTTATTTAGTATTTTCGACATGCCGTAAAGGAGCAGGTAGGTGGGCATCGACACGCACACAGCCTTACCGTCCTGGACTGGATTTGTTTACTCTGGAGGGACACGTGCACTAAATTGAGTGCACGTGTCCCTCCAGAGTAAACAAAAATGTCCTGAAGGCTTGAAGAGCTGTCTTCGAACGTCCCCACAAAAGTATACCAGTCCACACTGGACACTAGGCTATATCAGTACTTATTAATGTGTGATGAGAGAGACGAGAAGACAAGAGGAAGGAAGGGAGTTTGGTTTGCTGACATAACTTTGACGTTGAAACACCCCCCTCCCCCCCTCCCCCCCCCCCCGCAGCTAACACCCTTTAAACAAGCCAGGGGATTTATTTCATCATTTTCTAGCGATACTTATCCACAGGCAGTGCTAGGAGTGCTGCCACTATCATAACATTGTCACCCATATTACACATATTACATATAACATTACACTATCATACTCTATCATACTTTTTTTCTGGACTTTCTGGACTCCATATAGTTACCGCACTGTACTGCACTGCACTGCACTGTATTCATGGCGCTGCTGCACTACTACCATCAGTCACTTTATTGTTAGTTGTATTGTGTACAGTATTGGTATAGTATAGTGTTGTGTAGTATATGTATAGTTCATAGTATAGTGTATAGTGTTCAATTGTAGGAAATTCATACCGCGGGAGTGAATGGACAGTTAGCATTCCATTGGGCTTGTTGCCTATGGTCCAAAAAATATCTTGAATGTTGAATGTTATCGTTTTTCGCTGGGATAGAGGCTTGGAATTCTTTCCGCCATTCGTCAGGACCGCCTCTGTCTGTGAGCTGTGAGCGCTTAATCAAGGTCATTAAATAATTGTTTGCTTCTTTTGAGGACAATAAACAATCAAACGATGAATGGAAAATTACCAGCAAATTGTCCCCCCCACATGAATTGTGGTTAGAGCGCTCACAAACAGACCCGTTTGTACACGCTGCCTGCGTGCTAAGCGGAGAGTCCGTGTCTCCCCGCCGCCGCCGCCCGGCACAATGCAGGAAGTGATGGGAAACATGATAAATACGTTAGTTTGTAAATCGTGTTTCCATGCATTCTTCTGTTGATTACAGTGGAAGAAAGCCATTGGGAGCGATTGGCATTATTAATTATAGTTCTTAAAGGGAATTCTGGGACAAAGCCATTTTGCTTCACCAAAAAGACGTTATGTCATGAGATACTATTTTATATATATATATATATATATATATATATATATATATAGTATTTATATTATATTTTCTCAACATGGTATTGTACCCAGTTGCAGACTAACTTGAAGGTTCACAATAGCAAAAAAGTTTAGACCCAGTTTTAATATCGTCTTGCAAGTCTCAAAATCTTCACTGCTGTGCTTTAGATACACCTTTAAAAAGAAAAAATTTCAATATTTAAAGCCGTTGATTAGATAAATGAAGGTGATAAAGAGAGAGTAAATCAATGAAGACATTTTTTTTTTATGTAAAGCGGCATATAGCCAAGATCACACCGACACATGCACAAACACACACACACACACACACACACACACACACACACACACACACACACACGCTAGTCCCTCGGCCTCATCACGTCGTTAGTGGCTGGCTCTCTTTAAAAGCGAGACACACACACACACACACACACACACACACACACACACACCACCGTCACGTCAGGCTTCGGTCGCCCGTCACCTTCAAAGGCGCCGTTAAGATGAGAGAGAGAGAGAGAGAGCGGCGGGACAGTCAGCAAGACCGCCCTTCTCTGTGGAGGTGGGGGGTGGGAGGGGGGGTGTAATGTTATATAGATGTAGTACATCAGGATTCACATGTTTTACAATTTAAGAATTCCCATTGTTGTGACTATATTCACAAACCCCAAGAAAGATTAAGAAAAGAGAGAGAGAGAGAGAGAGAGAGAGAGAGAGAGAGAGAGAGAGAGAGAGAGAGAGAGAGAGAGAGAGAGAGAGAGAGAGAGAGAGGAGAGAGAGAGAGAGAGAGAGAGAGAGAGAGAGAGAGAGAGAGAGAGAGAGAGAGAGATAGGGAAGTTTCTGTGTCATTTTTGGTGTGTAAAAGCAGTTTTGTGGGAAGCAAATGCTGGATGTAAATAACAATAGAAAAGTCGCATCCCTCCCATGTGACCATGTGGGAGGGGGGGGGGAGGGGGGGGGTAGTAGCTCAGTCAGTTGGAACTGGAAAGTCGCCGGTTCCCGAAACACCTGGGCAAACTGCCAAGGTGCACCTTGAGCAGCAAGGCACCAGACCCCTTCGACACTGCTCCCCGGGCAACTGCTCCTAATACTAAGATGGGTTAAATGCAGAGAAACACATTTCACTGTGTGTGTGTGTGTGTGTGTGTGTGTGAACATGTATGTTACCAATAAAGAGGATTCAAGCCTCCAGATTTAGATTTAGACCAGGTTCAGAGACGGTATTAGTCGTAGTGGCGTGGCAGTGCCTTTTAAGCAAAGCGTATTCAGGCCTATTCAGTGAGTCACTCAACGCGACTTTTGACTGTTGACTGTTCACGGCCTTTGCGTTTCACACACACACACACACACACACACACACACACACACACACACACACACACACACACACTCAAATTCCGATCTTCTTCCGCGTTGGGCTTGCATACAATTATCTATCCCACGCAACTTATTATTTTCTCTGCTACCTCCGCCCACGTCAGTCGCCACGGAAATTACTGATGGGAGAGATTATGCGCGGTGCCGGTGGGAGAGCTAGCTAGCCAGCTAGCGGAGTGTGGAGCGTCCTAACTGTGTGTGTGTGTGTGTGTGTGTGTGTGTGTGTGTGTGTGTGTGTGTGTGTGTGTGTGTGTGTGTGTGTGTGTGTGTCCCTAATAAAGAGGCGGCTTTCTACTCTTGGGGATGGGAAGTCTGATCTCTCGCTCTCATTAATTCTTCAGTTCAGTGGGCTGTGGATGAACACGGCTGATTGACAGGGGATGGGGTGGGTGGGGGGGGGGGGGGGGGAGAAGAGAGAGAGAGAGAGAGAGAGAGAGAGAGAGAGAGAGAGAGAGAGAGAGAGAGAGAGAGAGAGAGAGAGAGACTGGGACTGGGACTGGGACTGGGATTGGCATCTCATCCACACTTTGAAATGGGCAATAGGGAAAAGGGTTGTTTCCGCTTTGGTTCCACTGCTTAACAGTCAGTCCTCATCTCCCCCCCCTTCCCCAGCCCCCCCACACACACAGCCACACACACACACACACACACACACACACACACACACACACACACACACACACACACACACACACACACACACACACACACACACACACACACACACACCAATGGTGTGTCCACCCTTACACTCTCTTCTTGGCAGTCAGTCGTCCTGTTGTGAATACGTTGATACTGTACTAAACTCTGTATCGGGACATCCCACCGTGGGAGTGTCCCCCCAGATGTGCGGCATGATGGATGGTACAGTCCACCGGGGGGGCATGACGGATGGTACGGTCCACCGGGGGAAGACCCACTACTGGACGGACCTAGTCATCATACACGGCTGGGTGGACACGTTAACGATGGACACAATTGAAGTCACATGACAATTATGGACAGTGTGGCCTGTAATGACTGATCACACTCACACCTGATGGTATAATAGGGGTCATTTTAGGGTTCAGGCTTTGTACTAACCTTTGTAGACAATCCCATATGCTTTAAATGTATAACTATTGGACAAATGGACAATTGTAGATGTTTGGAATTGACCAGCCATGCATACCTGTAGGTAGATAGATGGATATAGAGACGTAACAAATCTTTTTGACACATGAAGAGAAATAATCGTTTATTATCCCTTTTCTGCAAATACTGATCATACATACTGAAGTCAGTGTAAAGCGTCCACTTTGAGTACTGCCTCACGGGTACAAGAAAGGATTACATTATTATACATTGTGTTGACAAAACCCAGATATTAATTTACAATAAATACGAAAAGAATATAAATATCGATCGATCAATTTCAGGTTACCAACCCACGATGCACATTCATCTTGTATGGTGAGACAAATGGGTCCGAAGTTCCAAAGTTCCAAGACGATACTTTAAAAGGAAAACCGTTGAAATAGTCCATTCACTGGAGTCTTGACTGACAAGTTGAGGTAAACATGTTTGCAAGAGCCCTACCTGCTCAGCTCATAAATATTAGGAGCCTTGGAGATTACAGATTGATTCCCCTTCAGGAAGTCTTCACAAAGAAACGCTGCTTCTGAAAAAGGAGCCACAGTTTTGTTATTCACTGAGGATGAAGTGAAATCTCATTAACTCCTCCTTTTTCTTGATCTTTTGACTCATCTGTAAAAAAGATTCAAATGTCGCAATTCATTTGGTTTACAGGTATCCTCTATGGCCAATACATACAAAAGAAACAAATTACAATATACAACATATTTACATGAAACCAGCGTTTACCAGTGTAAAAAAAAAAAGAAAAACAATTCTACAAAACCTTGTTGAGTCCACAAAGTGTGAAAAATAGTGTATCTTCCCCTTTATATAAAATAAAAAAAGAAAAGTGCCACTTTGAACGAGGCAAAATAAGGTTTACCGCTTTGTGTGCGATGCAAATCAGGATGACCTTGGAGGAATAAGAAAGAAATCGTTCCAGTGTTTCCGTAACATGGTTGCATTAGTCAGTTTACCTGAACCGATTGACTTCAAAAAACTAAAATAAACAAGTAATAAAAAAATTAAAAGCAAAATGTAAGAGCACAATTGAGATACCTGCATTTTTACGTTTGATATTATTTTTTTTTACGATGGGACCGCGGAAAAGTACCCCCAAAAGTCACAGAATTATGACATTTTCCACAAGTTACACCTCAAAATATCCAGCGTAATGTATTTGTCAGTGAGCGATATATTGAATCGCCTCTGAAGCAGAGGCGTTTTGGTGACACTTTAGAGGCCAGTAAGAAGTACGGCATTACAACCGACAACAGTCGGACACCCTTGTCGTATTCTCCTAGTCGTTTCCTACAGATTGGTTAATAATAGCGACTGCCGGAGAACAGTTGTCACTATTGACTAGCTGTCGCCTTGCTGCCGTTGTTTCAACCCATAACCCATTAACCCATCTTTGTTGTTTGTTATCACAATCTGCACAATCGCATTTCTTTAAATAGGTTACAACGCGGGGGACAATTGAAATTTTCATTTAAATTGGGTGATGAAAAACTATGAAATAGCTTTTAACATAAAACAGGTTGTTAAATATTATAAGATTGTGTGCGACTCTCACTCATTAAGAGAGCGAGAGAGAGAGAGACAGGGAGGACAGGGAAATAGACTATTGTATTACCGAGGAATCACGCACGTACCTCGTGTGCCTGCTCTGAGTTGTGTGTGCCTGTTTTTGTGTCTTACGACGTGTCATGCCTTCTCTCGTCCACGTCTATGTCAAGCGCGTGTATGTAGGTGGCATCTAGATTCCCTTTCAGGGAGCCCTGATGCCTTTGCGTCGCACAAAGTCCCCCCCAGTTGTCGCTAGCCACTCTTATACCGACCCTGTGAAGTAAAATAGCCCCCACTCCCCCCTTGTTTTCAACACTTTTTCACAAAACAGTACGCCGCGCTCACCGCTACACGGTGGTGACGGACAGGAAGGCGTTGTGCACCTGCTTGGTGGCCCCCTCGGGCGGGGCCCGCACCCCGTGGCTCATCAGCTCCTGGATGGTCATCCAGTTGTCCAGGATCTTCTTGTTACGCTTCTTCATCATCTTGCGGTGGCTGAGCTCCAGGATGCTGACCTCCTTGCGGCCCTCGGCCCCGCTGCCGGGCCCCTCGCGCAGGCACTCCAGCCGGCTGCGCTGCATGTGCTCGCGGCGCTTGCGCTGCTCGCGGGCGCGCGCCAGCTGCTGCTTGCGCTCCTCCTTGCTCCAGTAGCGGCCCATCTTCATCTCGCTCATGGCGTCGTCGTCCGTGGTCGTGCCACCGCTGCGCTCCTCGCGGATGCGCAGCGCCCGCTCCCGCAGGATGCGATCGCGGGCCGGCCGCCGCGCCACGTAGCGGGAGCCATCGGCGCGCACCTTCACCTTCCACTCCAGCCGCGGCTCGCCGCCCGGGCACGGGCTGACGCCGCCGCCGCCGTTGCCACCCCGGGTCCCCTGGACGGGCTCCCGGCACAGGCTGAGCAGGCTGAGCTGGCTCTGGGAGTAGCCGCCCAGGGCCGAGTGCTGCTGGAGCAGCTGCATGTAGCTCTGGAAAAGGGGGGCGCAGGGAAAGACCAGCAGTCAGCAGTCAGGAATAGAATAGCCTGCAAATAACACTTTGGGCTTTTCAAACGACATTAATGAAATGTAGGGAACC
>CM051022.1:10511468-10518968 GCA_027704905.1 Muraenolepis orangiensis | reverse complement strand
GTGTGTGTGTGTGTGTGTGTGTGTGTTCTCTGTAAAAAATACAAACATACAAATATATACATATATATATATGTATATGTATATGTATACATATATATGCATCATACAATTGTATCTGTTGTATTATATGTATATATACATACATATATGTATATATAGGGCGGCAGTCTAGCTCAGGAGGTAGAGCGGTCGCCTCACTACCGGAAGGTTGCTGGTTCGATCCCCGGCTCCTCCTAGCAAAAACTGTCGAGGTGTCCTTGAGGAAGACCCTAACCCTAACTGCTCCCCGGGCGCTGTATGAATAGCTGCCCACTGCTCCTAATACTAGGATGGGTTAAATGCAGAGAACACGTTTCACTGTATGTTTACATGTATGTGACCAATAAAGAGGATTCAATCCTCACGATTTGTTGTTATGTAATATGACAAATAGGTTTGTATGTATGATGATTGTGTGTGCACGTGTGGGCGTGTGTCTCTCCCTGTAGGCTGTATGCAACACGTTGCTCATGGTCTGGTCACATGACCATACCATGTGACTCAGATCGCTAACGCACCTGCAGGATGCGATCTCCCTCCTTGATGCGGCCGTCTCTGGCCGCTATGCTGTTGGGCTCCACCTGAGCAGGGGGAAAGAAAAAAAAAATTAATAAATTATAAATAAAAGCATTATTAAAATAGTAGGTTAAGGCTCCCAGCGGTCCCTTTTAAAGGCATGTATGTTTTTTCATTCATTCAAAGGTAGTCACTTTAACTACCAAGTGTCATGATTGTGTAGATAATACCATTACATGACATAACATTACGTCCAAGTCTCCAACAACTGAACCAGTGCTCAGGTAAAAGTACAATAAGTTGGCAAACAACAGAACAATATCTAACTAACTAACAAGCAAACAATCAAAATTAGTAAGAGGCTCATACGCTGGTAAAAAGTGATAAGAGGAAGCGCTAGGTGAAAGGCCATGTTTTTGCTTATCACATTTGCTTAAGAAGTCATATTTTGATCTGTGAAATGTGTGTGTGAGTGTGTGTGTGTGTGTGTGTGTGTGTGTGTGAGTGGTGGGCTAGTTGAAGCAGCCTCACCTCACTGGCCCCAGTCCCACTAGATATTAGAGTCTGGAGGGTGAGGCTGCACACCTGTGGGTCCTCCTTGCTAATCAAGGCCCCCCCCCACACAGGTTAAAACCAGCCCCTCACCGCACCACATACACACCCAGTAGGAGAGCACCAGCATCATGTCAGCACGCACTGCCTCTGTTTGCTTGTTTCAAAACGTCGCAAATCCACAATAAACTGGTAAACTCGTTGTCATCCAGTGACGGGAGGACCCCGAAGACGCCATTGTACGGGGGAAAAATGCCAGGGGAGACGGCCAGGTGACTTTCATCGTATTAATTAGAAAATAGAATAACGTTGTTTATTGAGATGTTCCGTATCCTTTATATTTTGGGGCGGGCGGGGGGGGGGGGGGGGTTAATAGACAGAATTTGAATAAGTCCACTGGGTCATGAACAGTATTCAAATGAGTATACGCCAGCAAACACAAACAGACAAACAGTCCCACGGTTGGTACACAAAGATAACGATATACGAGAATTACAATTCAAAAGAATTGTAGTAAAAAAAATCCAAAACAACAACCACCAACGGATTCCTAGCATAACGATAATCAAACTTCCCCCTGAGCCCTGGAGGGGTTTGACGGCTGGAGATGAAGCGGAATGCGAGATATGACGGTTGAGAATTCGTATTAATTAGGACGAGGAAGCTTATTGGCTGGTGGGTGGTTTCCGTGGCGATACCAGCGGTAGCGGTAACCGTGGCAGCAAACACAAACCCTTCAAAGCTTTTTATTCAAACACCTGTACGATTATTCTTTTTTTCTTTTTTTAAAGCACCGGCGCTTCGGTTCTCTTCACAAAGAAATGAGCATCCGAATAATTACAGAGACGCAGAGACCCGAAAGAGAGAGAGAGAGAGAGAGAGAGATAGAGAGAGAGAGAGAGAGAGAGAGAGAGAGAGAGAGAGAGAGAGAGAGAGAGAGAGAGAGAGAGATGAGAGATTAAGAGCGAGAGAGAGGGATGAGACGGAGAGAGAGAGAGAGAGAGAGGGAGAGAGAGAGAGAGAGAGAGAGAGAGAGAGAGAGAGAGAGAGAGAGAGAGAGAGAGAGAGAGAGAGAGAGAGAGAGAGAGAGAGAGAGAGAGAGAGAGAGAGAGAGAGAGAAAGAGAGAGAGAGAGAGAGAGATGAGATGAGAGAGACAGAATGAGACCAAAGCGAGGCATAGAAAACAACAAATTCTGAATCAATTTGCAGTCGTCCTCCGTGTGGTTTTTTCCACCACAAACTTGTTGACACCGCTTAACCGAATGGAATCTGCATCGCATGGCATTCTTTTATATCTTTTTTATATTATTTATTTTCGACGATATATTCCAGGGGATGGAAGTCGTATCGCGGTGGCGTCCTTGTTGCTCCCGACAACAATCATCTCGCACACTTTAGTTGTTTGTCTTTTGCTCCTCGGAGATGACGAGAGTTAGCGGCGCGTTGAGGAGGGAAATATCCTATCCTTCTTCTTACCGGAAACAGGGGAGTGGAGGCTGGTGTGTGTGTTTGCGTGTGTGTGTGTGTGTGTGTGTGTGTGTGTGTGTGTGTGTGTGTGTGTGTGGGGGGAGATACTGTTCTCGTGTAACAGTTGCCGAAGTATGACACATAAATACATTTTAATGAGGGCGCGGGGGGGGGGGGGGGGGGGAATAGCATTTCCCTCCTTTTATCGCACCGCCATATCGAAATAGACTTCCTCTACTTCTTCTTCTGTGAGTCGGTGCTTGTTATTTACACGGTGTTGAGGGACGCTGGGGGAAAAGGTGCTGCTGTTGTCTGTGTTTATGTTTTGGTTTTTACTGTAAGTTTATATTATTTGTCTGCTTCAAGGGAGAAAACAGGTGGGGGAAAAACTCAAGAGGAACGCCGCAACAGAACACAGTTTTTCCGACAGAGTTTCCGATTTTTGCCGTTTGTTTTCGGTGCGTTAGGGGCTGAACGGAGGCTAAATATACGTGTATTGGTGTGATATTTACAACCTGCTTGCTGCTTGCTGTTTAATAGTCAGCCCTTTATGAGGAAATGGTAATCCTCCGGCTTCGCTGGAGTAATCAGTGCTCTGAGTTCATAATGGGATCGCGACGGCAACCTGCCATCAAAGGAAGTGGGTGGCTAATGCAGTCATTAACACTGAATGTCTTCCCAGCGCCATAGATCACTGGGATTGTGTCTTTCTTTCTTTCTTTCTTTCTTTCTTTCTTTCTTTCTTTCTTTCTTTCTTTCTTTCTTTCTTTCTTTCTTTCTTTCTTTCGGTCGTTGAGAGGCATGAGGTCTTCATTTCAATGATGCTCTATGTTTAGCTCTAGCGGTAGCGGCAAAATGCTACATTTCAGTATGTTACGTTTCGGAGCGTCTTTTGGTCGCACAATTTTCCAAGGTTTTTTTTATATGTTATGGATAAAAATGATTATTCAAACATAACCGAGTTCAGATTAATGAACACATTTATTTTGCCGCGTATTCGTCGTACATTCGTGTCCAGAGACGGTTTTCATGACTTTGTTTTCAGGCTTTGCTTCAACAGGCTGGCTATTCAGTGACAATTTTGGCTGTGGCTTGACTTTTACACTTCAGGATTCATTCCCCACTTTCCCCACCTAAACCTCCACCAAAAAACATACATAGCGAGGAGAATGAGGAGCAATCAGGAAGCACCGAGAACCACTGGAATCCACCACTTCTCAAATCCTTCCCGAACTCTTCGCCCGATCACCACACATGGTTGAATCTCGGGGGGGGCCTTTTGATTGGCTCACTCATTTCAGAGCTCCAGCCTGCTCCATCTAATTTAGCTCAACTCTAGCCTATACTTCCTGTGCGGGAAATGTATGGCTCTGTATATATTAAATGTGAATTGATGTATAAATCATACATACATACGTCATACGTCATTGGGGGGGGGGGAGAGGAAGGTGATGTGTTTAACATAAATATTAGCATAATAATATTAACATAGTATTTTCTATAACCTCACAGGTTATTTTTAGTTTTAACCCCGCTGTTTGTTACAATGCTGATAATATACCACCTTCACTTCCCATACTATAGTTATTATATACAGGAGAATATCCGGTCCTTGCTTGGTTCATTCCCTCCCCTCACCTCACCTTGTTCTTTTCCTCCCTTCCTTGCTCCCTTCTTTTTAGAAAATCATCCTTCCTCCTTCCCCCCCCCTTTTCCTATTTAACCGTGTCTCGTGTCAGCTGACACGTGATGGATGGACTGCCTTTTATATAGCGCTTCTATCCAAAGCGCTTTACAAGTCATGCCTCACATTCACCCATTCATACACGCATTCATCCACCGACGGCGGAGTCAGCCGTGCAAGGAGACAGCCAGCACGTCAGGAGCAGTTAGGGTTGTAGTAGTAAGCAGGTAGTAGTAGTAGTAGTAGTAGTAGTAGTAGTAGTAGTAAGGACAGAGAGCCGCTTCACGACGGAAACACCAACTAACATGTACATATCCAAAAACAGTATTTAGTGTCTAGAGTCTTCTTCACCCAACAAGAGGTATATGAAGGTGAGTTCGTTTTGAAGCGGCACTGCAAACAGTAGTAGTAGTAGTAGTAGTAGTCGTAGTAGTCGTCGTCGGAGTAGTAGTGGTAGTAGTAGTAGTAGTAGTAGGAGTAGTAGTAGTAGTAGTAGTAGTAGGAGTAGTAGTAGGAGTAGTAGTAGGAGTAGTAGTAGTAGTAGTAGTAGTAGTAGTAGTAGTAGTAGTAGTAGTAGGAGTAGGAGTAGTAGTAGTGAGTAGGAGTAGTAGAGTAGTAGTAGGAGTAGTAGGAGTAGGAGTAGTAGTAGTGAGTAGGAGTAGTAGTAGGAGTAGGAGTAGTAGTAGTAGTAGTAGTAGGAGTAGTAGGAGTAGTAGTAGTGGGAGTAGGAATAGTAGTAGGAGTAGGAGTAGGAGTAGTAGGAGTAGGAGTAGTAGTAGTAGTAGTAGTAGTAGTAGTAGTAGTAGGAGTAGGAGTAGTAGGAGTAGGAGTAGTAGGAGTAGTAGTAAGGACAGAGAGCCACTTCACGACGGAGTGAAAGCCGCGCAGCCTGGAGGCCTGGAGGTTACCTGGCTGACGTAGATGGCCGTGTCCTCTTCATCGTCCGTCCTGTAGCACAGTGTCAGACCCAGCTTCTCCAGACTGTCCTGTCTGCACAGCTCCACTTCCTAGACACGCACACACACACGCACACATGCACACACACACACACACACACACACACACACACACGCACACACACACCACACACACACAAAGAGGAAGTATGGAGGATTTTTATTGGGTCTTGCATATATGTATGTATATATATGCATATGTATATGCGTATATATAAGTGTTAGTTACTGTTAGATAGTGCTGGATTGTCATTTTCCCCTGCCGAAACATTCTGGTTTCAATGATAGATGTTGTGCAGCTTCGGAAAAAGCTAAATTGGCTTCATTCACACGCATAGGAGAATGCACACACATGGAAAAAGGTGGGATTTCAATGCCTTGAGAGAATTTGTGAACTGTATGAGTTCCCTTCATGAGGGAACTCATACATCATTTGACTTTCAAATGAAAAAGCAGCTAATTCTCTGGTCTTTCTGTTTTCTCTTGTTTTCTTAAAATAGCCTGCAGTATCTCTTGATGAATGAATTCCACTAACATAACAAATACCAAAACTCTCTCTCTCCCTCTCTCTCTCTCTCTCTCTCTCTCTCTCTCTCTCTCTCTCTCTCTCTCTCTCTCTCTCTCTCTCTCTCTCTCTACTCTCTCTCTCTCACTCTCTCTCTCTCTCTCTCTCTCTTACTCTCTCTCTCCCTCACTCACGCACGCACGCACGCACGCACGCACACACACACACACACACACACACACACACACACACACACACACACACACACACACACACACACACACACACACACACACACACACACACACACACACACGGTGTTTGCGGTACATCACTAAAAATGGAAATTCGAAAAAAATACCCCAAAAACAAGAAAAGCTAAACAAAACCAACATAATCCATAATATCAAACTGAACCCAGTATGTGAGCCCGGCTTTGATGGTACCGTCTCTTCTGCTGTGTGGCATTTGACTAACTCCTGGGGGCCATCCCCAGGAAATCTCGCTGAATTCCCTGTGACATGCCGGCGACGCCCGTTTGATCTCTGCTGTGTTTAAAAAAAAGGTAATCACATGAAGATAACACCAGGGGGTAATCTATGTATTGCCCTCCCTCAGGGCCTGCTAAGAAAAATTCATTTTAGCAGGCCCTGTGATGTTCGCCCACAGGGGGGGAGGGGGTATTCGGGGGGGGTGGCGGGGGGTGGCTTGGGTGAAACTCATTTTCTTCTGTACAACTAAAAAGTGACAAGACAAGGACAAGATTGACAGTTGGGGAGAGGGGAGAGGGGGAGGGGGGGGGGGGGGGGTAATAATAATTATGCCAATAGGAGTTAACCCCCGACGGTATTGAAGTGTTAAACGCTGGTGGTTTCCCCGTGGTGTTGACTGTTACTATGGTGACCATATTTTTGGTTTGCCAAATATGGTCGTATGTTTGTGGGTGGGGGGGAGGGGGGGGGGGGGGGGGGGGGGGGGGAAGGGAAGGGAAGGGAAGGGGTGCTGAGGGCGATGATTGAGTTGTATTTCAACCAATGTTTGTGTGGAGGTGCTTAAATTGCAGCCAACATGACCGACCAATGGTGGCATCCGAGAAGGCGGGATGTCAAAGTAATGAAATGTAATGTGCGACTGAAGGAAGCAAAAAACTGAATCCCAGACATTGTTAGGGGGGATTTAGAAATCCTGGCCAATCCTGGCTTTCGGTTCCCAAAAAGAGGACATGTCATGGAAAAGGAGGACGTCTGGTCACCCTACTTAACGCCATAAGTGCTAGTCTGGAGAGCCACCACGCATTTAAGCGCAGAACAGTTGCAGTGCAACAGTGCAAACCAAAAATTCCAGCATGGTACAGTTATGCATTTCCGTGCGGTACATTAGAATGCGTTCCACCCCCCTCCCCCCCCCCCCCCCATATAGCCCCATATAGTAGGGTAGGACAGAACTGAAGCCCATTGGCTGGTGGGCTGTTTACTAGGGCGTTCCCATTGATCACCGTTCGGTGCGTTATCTAAACCATGAAAAGAATGTTGAACACATTCAACACGCAAATTGTGATCGCTTCCTCTTTCCGTGTTGTTGTTGAAGCGTGGCGGTTATAGAACACTTTCCCATTTCTTTACACAGTCCTTTTCATTTTTAATTAAACACTGCAAGATCTTTTGATCTGCAAGAGTCGGGTAGCGGAGGGCAGACAAGGCAGTGCTCATCGCCACCGACTCTGCCTGTTATTCGGGACAACAACGAAGCACGTATCTTTCAGGAGGGCCTCCGATGAGCT
>CM051022.1:10491468-10503968 GCA_027704905.1 Muraenolepis orangiensis | reverse complement strand
CGCCTACTGAACTGCTAGGAGTGCTGCCACCATCATAACATTGTCATTAACATTACACTATCATACTTTGCTGGACATTCTGGACTCATCACAGTTACTGCACTGTATTCATGATGCTGCTGCACTACTGGCACTTTAAAATGCTTTCAAATCTTTTTGCACAATTCAACACATGTACATATTTACATTTACATTTACATTTAGGGCATTTGGCAGACGCTTTTATCCAAAGCGACTTACAAGGTGTACATTTGTTGAAGTACATATCATCCATCAGTCCATTTATTGTTCTTTTGGTCTTCATTTTTATTATTGTATATAGTGTTGTTATGGTATTGTTTTGGAGATTCATACTGTGGGAGGGAACTCCATTGGACTTGTTGCAAATGGCCAATACAATATCTTGTATCCTGTATTGTATCTTGAATGCACTTATTGTAAGTCGCTTTGGACAAAAGCGTCTAACTCAACGACTGTAATGTGATGCGATGTGCCATGTGTAGAACACCACCAGTTCTGAACCTTTTTGCGCCCACCTGTCGGACAGGAGGAAGGGACAGACGTCAGGCACCGGCGGGGTGGTTGCGCGGAGCTTGGCCAGCGCCACGATGTGCTCGAAGGTGATGTCCGTCTGCGTGCACACGTCCACCGCGCCGTCGCCGCGGGTAACGGGCCAAGGCGGAGGAGGAGGCGGCGGCGCCGGCGGCGGGGGTGCGCCGGAGCACCTGGACCGCGATGGGGTCTCGACGTAGCGCCTCCGTCGCGGCCTCGTCGTGGCCCGCCTTGGAGAAGTCCCGCCCATTAACCTGAGGAGGGGGGAGGGGGGAGGGGGAGGGGGCAACTCTTTTTTAATGCTTTGGATGATATCGAAGTAGCGGTATAGGTCACGTGACCCCTGAAGCAGTTCCCCCCCCTCCCCCCCCCCCCCCCCACCTACATGCACACACATAAAGACGCTCTCAGACACGTCCTTTGCTTGCACACTCCTATAGAATAGATTTAAAACATTGTCTCTAATTATTACAGAACTGCAGCGGCAAATGTAAATAGGAACAAGTCACCTTTACGATATCGCATCATTTAGATTTACCGTCATTATGATTACTACTCTATACCGCACCAAGCCCCCCCCCCCCCCCGCCTCTTAACCCACCCCCAGCCCCCCCCCCCCCCCCCCCACCCCCCCCCCCCCACCCCCCATCATAACTCCGGGCCCACCCCCTAGGGGGACGCGCCCCCCAGTTTGGGAACCACTACTCACACTATACATTGCTGTCTTCACCGATGGCAATGACCTTATATGGAGCCTGCATGGAGCTCCCTCCCTCCTGTGTTGTTCTCTATAAACAAAAACAAAAACCCTTTGCATCTCCTCCCCCCTTTTGTTCTTTTAAAGACCCACAGACTCACTGGCTATTGAGCGCTTTTCAATAAAAATGAACCAAACACATGCTCATGACTCTAGAGGAAGGAGCTTTGCCATGTTAAGGTCAGGCAACAATTCAATACCCTTCATTAAACCACATGTCGGTCCTATTAGGTCCCAATTAAAACCGGCGAGGCGGCGCTCGCTGCGAGGGGCTTCCTGGGGAAAGTCATTTGTGATGTCAGAAACAGGACTGGACTCGACTTTGATGCTGAGCAGACAGGTGCTCTTGGCCCACGGCCGACGTCATCAGGTGCACAGCTGCACGTGCATGCATGCCGGAACATGCGCAGACACATGCACACTCTTGCTCAAACACACGTATGTACGTCTGTGTGTGTGTCTGTGTGCGTGTCTGTGTGCGCACGCACGCACGCACGCACGCACGCACGCACACATGCGCGCAAACACAGACACACACACAGACACACACGCACACACATGCAAACGCACACACACACCTACTCACACACTTGTTCAGTCACACACTCACACACACACACACACATACACACGCACACAATTACACCTGTGTATCTGTGTGAATGCCTGGTTTTACCAATTACCCATATATTACCCGTATTCCCACACGTAAGCGCACACACACACACACACACACACACACACACACACACACACACACACGCACACACACACACACGCACACACACACACACACTTGTTCAGTCACACACACACACACACACACACACACACACACACACACACACAATTACACCTGTGTGTCTGTGTGAACGCCTGGTTTTACCAATTACCCAGACCTGTTCCATGGCTGTCAAGTTCGCCTTCAATCTATCACATCACTAGATTGATTTTTCTCCATTGATTGCACATGTCACAGATTGTCAGGCTCCATATGGATGCATGAGCAGGGGGGGGGGCGAACGGGAGCCATCTGGGAGAACTTTACATTTCCCAACACCGTCCGTATGAAGTGCGCAAGAGTCCGCAAGAGACTCAAGACCCACCTGTTCAGAGTCCACCTGGACTCTCCTTGAACCCTCCTGCTCCTTTGTAAACCCCTAACTCGCTTAAGTCCTGACATCAATAGCTCTTAGCATGTTGTATATTCTAGCAAAGTGTATATCCTTAATGTTGATAACATGCTCTTATCACAGCTACTTAAGCAGGTGACCTGGCAGTACCAACATTGTGTTATTCATCTTGTTAATATGAATGCTTGTGAACTGCTCTATTTTTATGTTGGCGTACCTCAGCGTTATGCTATTGTCTGCTTCAACTAATGTACTCCTTGTAAGTCGCTTTGGATAAAAGCGTCTGCCAAATGCCCTAAATGTAAATGTAAATGTAAGTGTGGCGTCGATTCAAAGTCGCTATATATATTTATACGGCCATGGACATGACAAAAATCCATATCTGAAGTTTGATATTGATTTCAATGCAATACTAGCCCGAGTATCCACGGGCAGTGTGCCTACTGAACTGCTCAAAGCCACTATCATAACGTTGTCATTAACGTTACACTTTCATACTTTGCTCATGGTCTTTCTCGACTCATTACAGTTACTGCCCTGTATTCATGATGCTGCTGCACTACTGGCACTTTAAATGCTTTCAAATCATTTTGCACAATTCTAAACATGTACACATCATCCATCGCTATATTGTTCTTTTTATGTTCATTTTTATTGTATATAGTATTTTTTATAGTATTGTTTTTTATAGTATTGCGGGAGGGAATGGGGAGTGAGCATTCCATTGTACTGGCCAATAAAACATCTTGTATCGTGTAGTAAAGCAATGGTTTGAGATTGACTGCATTTGTGAAAAGTCAAAACATAAGTCAACTAAAATGCATACATAACTGCTGTATACACCTCGAGCTCAGACCTACAATGTGTACACCGACATAATATCTCTCAGACACCTAAACAGGTAGTTTCAAGTTTCAAGTTTTCTTTTTGTCTTGGTGTGTGTGTGTGGCCGACTTCCCGCCCCCCGTTGACGTAGACATGGCCGATCGTCTGTATAAACGAGTTTCTGCCTCGTCCGCAGCGCAGTTGGCTCAACCCCCGACTCACCTCACTCCAGAATTCACTTTCGGTTTTGACGAACGGGGGGGGGGGGGGGGGGGGGGGTTACACTCCTAAAACGGAACCCAGATGGACACATTAACGTCCAATCAGAGAGCAGGTTAGTGGTTGGTGATGGGTTGCACACACACACCTGCCCGTGTCTGGTTACCTTCTGTTTGTTGTTGCTGTGTTTTTCGTTTTTGATGAGCTAACTCGCGGGCTGACAGATACCAGACAGATGTCACGAGAGACCGGGGATAATGGCGCAGAACGTGTTTACACGTGTGTGTGTGTGTGTGTGTGTGTGTGTTAGTTTATGCTTGTGTGTGTGTGTGTGTGTGTGTGTGTGTGTGTGTGTGTGTGTGTGTGTGTGTGAGGGTGTGTGTGTGTGTGTGTGTGTTAGTTTGTGTGTGTGTGTATGTGTGTATGTGTGTGTGTGTGTGTGTGTGTGTGTGTGCGTGCGTGCGTGTGTGTGTGTGTGAGTGTGAGGGAGGGCATGTGTCTGTGTGTGTATGTGTGCGTGTGTGTGCGTGCGTGCATGTGTGCGTGCGTGCGTGCGTGCGTGCGTGCGTGCGTGCGTGTGCGTGTGTGTGAGGGGGAGGGCATGTGTGTGTGTGTGTGTGTGTGTGCATTCTATGACGTCGGAAGGACGATAAACTTTTTCAAAGAAGCGAGGAGGCGTGCGGACTCCCATATTCGCCTGGGCAGCTAGCGCTCTTCCTTTCTGATGAGAACACCGTTTATACTCTCACATATACCGGCCTCCACGTCTTACAGGCGGCGCTAAGAGACCGACGAACAACAAGGAACTAATTGCATTCTTTGGATTTTGCCCGTAAAAGCAACAAGAGATCGGTAAAAAGAATACCAAACTAAAACCTAGCCGTAAAGGGTTCAGCCCGTGGGGACCGCTGAAATAAGCCAATATTCCTCCGGCGCCTTTGTGTGTGCGCATCAAGCTAAAGGTTACTATTGGCAATAAAAAAAAAAAGATGGCTCCCAAAAGCCCCTTCCCTCTAACTCCGCTAGTCCGCACACACCTCGGTCTTAAAGGTCAAGGTTCATCTGGGAAATGTGACAGACTTTAGAGTTGGACGTTGTTTTCCAGGGAATGTGTGTGTGTGTGTGTGTGTGTTAGTGTGTGTGTGTGTGTGTGTGTGTGTGTGTGTGTGTGTGTGTGTGTGTGTGTGTGTGTGTGTGTGTGTGTGTGTGTGTGAAATGTGTGTGTGTGAAATGTGTGTGTATATGCATTCATTGTTATCACCATTGCACTTTGGGTCTATATTTTGCCTTTGTACAACAGTGTGAGACACACACACACACACACACACACACACATTGACTCCACCAACCCTGATCACATGCATCAGATGTGGTTGGGGGTCTTATCAGGGAGGGCACTAAGTCAGTTAAATGTTGTTCTTCCTTGTCGATAAACACACAGGGGAGATAAGCCGAGGCCAGAGATGAGATCATATAAAGGTGTTGGGGGTGTGCATGTGAGAGCTTATACAACTTTGACTGCTGAGTGTGTGTGTGTGTGTGTGTGTGTGTGTGTGTGTGTGTGCGTGTGTGTGTGCGTGTGTAAGAGATAAGAGCAGAATGGAAGCCACTCAACCTCGTAGCAATATTTGACAGATAATCTCTCTCTCTCTCTCTCTCTCACTCTCTCTCTCTCAAACATACACACACACACACATGCACACGCACATTCACACACGTAAACACAAATACACACAAACACACACAAAGCATTTTGTATTGAACTGCTAGCGGAGGTGAGCTACCGGTTCAAGGCTTGGGTGTGCACACGCTCTACTGCATAGCATGTTTCCCCACACACACACACACACACACACACACACACACACACACAACAGGCGTTCACTGCGACCCAATCCCCGTGGGGGGTGGGGGGGTCAACCAACACACAACAACACACAAAACACAACGCTCTCCAAAGCCACCGGGAAGCATGAAGGAGGATAACAATGGACCCGGCTTCCACTTTGACGATTCGCCGGAGCCAACAGAACACGTCGTCCCAATATGACCAAGGTGGCGGTGGCAAAAGGGGGGGGGGGGGGGGGGGGGTTGCCGTGGCGACGGCGATGGCGTGTTTTGCGGGGGAAGAAGATGGATGAGGGCGATGCTCAGGTGGGCCCGGGTCCCAGACAATCTGTCAAATCATATTTGTCCCCCCTGTCCCCCCTGTCCCACCCCCCCCCCCCCCCTTCCCCTTCTCTCCTGCCATGCCGCGAGTGCCACCGTCGCCGTGGCAGCACAGGGAGACTGGTGAGCGGGCGTCTGTCTCTTTGTCACAAATGTCTCATTTCAATAATAGAGGATCTCTCTTGACACATATCTCGAGGGGGGGGGGCGGGGGAATGGGATGAAGACGATCGCTTCAGTAAATTTGAATGACAGTGAGAGAGAGAGAGCCTGCTGTGCCTGCCTGCCCCCACCACACCCCAACACCACCCACCCCATCCCACCCACCCCAACCACCACCCCATCCCACCCCAACACACCACCCCATCCCACCCCAACACCACCCACCCATCCCACCCCAACACCACCCACCCCATCCCACCCTAACCGCTGAGGTCAATTCGATCAGGGGTGGAGCCTGAGTCTCTTATGTTTGGGAGAAAGCAGATGTGACAACCGGTGGAGGAGAACAGGGTCCAAACAGGACAGTGTTTGATTGTTTATCTATCTATATATATATATAAATATATATACACAATTATTCATTTTTTTACACATATTACAAGTTTCCAAGAATCAAAACTTTCTTTCCCTTAAATTTTCCATTTGTTTCTCTTGAACGATTTTTTGCCTTTTGCATTCCTCGGGTTGGTGAATTGACTTATTATTATTATTATTATTATTATTAATAATATTTTTCTTCTCTCTCTCCTCATAATCACTGGCTTGATGACGAACTACCTCTGAGCCACACACAGACAAACACCCCCCCCCCCCCCTTGACCTTTCTGGAATAGCCACGAAGAAAGATGATGAAGCCACAACTATCCCCTGTCCCTGCGGTCCGTCCCTTCACCTCAGACGGTCCGTAAATGCCAGCACATTTACGGACCGGCAACAAGCGGGCAATCTCAATCTCTGCTCCTCTGCGGCGATGAAAGGAAAAAGGATCATATCTTCTTTTTTTCTTTCTTTTTTGAGAAGAGACTAGACCGTCGTGGCGACCGTAACGTTTGATTTACCGTAATTATAAAAAAATGTATATCTTTCACTGTGATTTCCAATCTGCGGTCGCTTTTTTTAAATTACTTGGGGGGGGGGGGGGGGGGGCAGCGGTATTTTAGTATGTACTGTATCTGTAGGTTGCACCCGGAGGGCCACTTGTGAACATGTTTTTAATTGAATGCCTTGCTTATGGGAACAGCAGCCGAAAGTCCAAAAAAGGCAGAGCAGTTTGCTTAAATTCAATTCAGTAATTCAATGTTATTATGTGCATGTTGAGTCTCTCTCTCTCTCTCTCTCTCTCTCTCACTCTCTCTCTCTCTCTCTCTCTCTCCTCTCTCTCTCTCTCTCTCTCTCTTTCTCTATCTCTTTCTCTGTCTCTCTCTCTTACTCTGTTAATACACCAGACCTCTGGTACTCTGGCGCTAACCCTAACCCTAAACCTAACCTAAAACTAACCCTAACCCTATCCCTTATCTAACCCTAACCCTTACCATAACCCTCATGAAATGGGGGTGGTTGGTTGGCTACACATAAGTCTGTGTTTAAAGGTTAAGCTAGTCTCGTCGTGGAGCTGTTGGACTCACCAGCTGAAAGGGTTTTCAGTTTGTACCCCAAGGTCCGCAGGTCTACCTGTAGGCATCCTTGAGCAAGATTCCCCCTAACTGCTCCTTAACGACACAAATTAACTTGTCAATTGGGATGAAAACTTCTACTAATTAATGGATGGCCTGATAAATAGAATGCCTTTAACACAGCGCTCTTATCCAAAGGGCTTTACAAGTCACGCCTCACATTCACCCATTCACACACACATTCAAGCACCGACGGCGGAGTCAGCCGTGGATGGAGACAGCCAGCACGTCTGGAAGTCTTGCTCAGGGACACCTGGACGGTTCTTGCTGGGAGGAGGAGGAGCCTCTGGGGATGGAACCAGCAAGCTTCCGGTTGTGAGGCGACCGCTCTACCTCCCTGGGCCACTGCCGCCATAGTAAGAACGAATAACACCACTTCCGGAACAATCTTGTACATTTGTCAGGGCAAAATGTGATAAATGCTTCAATTTCAATTCACTCGGTAATTGGAATGCTAAAGTCTTGAAATAAATAATAAAAAATAACATTTGAACATAGGGAGTCGGGGATGTATTTAGTATTACAGCCTGGCTAGTTTCCACTCTCCCATGGCCGACTGTTGACTGTCGAGCCTTGTAACGCTCCGCTGTTTTCCATTTGGCTATCACACCAATTAATCAAAGTGACAAGGTATTTAATGAGAGGCAATTAGAGTGTTAACCAAAATGCAAATCGGGCCGGCAAAAAAAGACGAGAAAATAAGTGTGTTGGTATATGTCGGAGTAGGTGTGTGTGTGTGGTGTGTGTGTGTGTGTGTGTGTGTGTGTGTTTGCATCCACTTGTGTGTGGCTGTGTGTGTGTGTGTGTGTGTGTGTGATTCACGTGTGTGTGTGTGTGCATGTCACATGACATGTGTGTGTGTGTGTGTGTGTGTGTCTGTGTGCATTCACATGTGTGTGTGTGTGTGTGTGCATTCACATGAAATGTGTGTGTGTATGTGTGTGCATGCACATGTGTGTATGTGTATGTGTGTGTGGGTGTGTGTGCGTACTTGATAAGCCGTGGCAGCCAGTTCAAGGACGGTTTGCTATCCAGAGGCTGTCTTTACCCTCTGTGTAAAGCTTCACATTGGTGCATGTGTTTGATCCTAGCCTGTAGTATGTGTGTGAGTGAGCATGTGTATTAGGTGTGTGTTACGTGTGTGTGTGTGTGTGGGTGTTACGTGTGTGTGTGTGTGTGTGTGTGTGTGTGTGTGTGTGTGTGTGTGTGTGTGTGTCGGTAAGCATGTCGCTACCTGTGTTTCCTGCCACCTTGCAAGTGCGTGTCCTTCACAGTGTTTTCAGAAAGACAGACGACAGCGAGATGGGAGAGAGGCTTCTCCGTGAAATACAACCAATCGTGTCCGCCGGAGGACGATCACATGACCGGCTTGAAACAGGAAGTACTGTAGTGCGACTGACAGGTCCGGTCGCCATACACCAACACCCTCTGAGGTCCGACTGGTCTGCATCGCACTGGACTGAACTGATGAACCACCTGCTTTTGACTCATCTGTATCCTCATGTCACGTGAAGGATTTTCCTCTCCAAACTGAATTCCTCCTTCTATTAAAGAGTATATATATATATATATATATATATTAGATTTTTACAAGTATGTCAGTATGTCAATACTGTTATTATACGTATATCTGTAGGCCAGATTAGAACGTAGCATTACAATACAATACTTCAAATCTTTACAAATGTGCGGGGAAAAATTCAGAATTATTATTCAATCTTTAGAACCGCCGTGGTCCGGGTGATTGTCTCCTCCACGCCATGACGCTGATGGGGGCTAATTACTGAGATGGAGGTACTTAGCAGCCATGGAGGTACCGGGGGGGGGGGGGGGGGGCACCCCACCAATGAGTTTGGCAAACGCAGCGCTGACATATTTACGTCGCCCCGGCGACGCTCTCCTCGTTTGACTACCCCACCCTGGTTTGCTTCCGTTTTTTTTTGTTTTTTTTGTGGCTGTATTTGATGTTCGGCTCTTTGTCTTTCTGCCTGACAGCCCCGCTCCTCTCATCCCTCTGGCTCCCGAGCTGCTCTGTTCTCCTCCTTCCTTCCCTGCTCTGCTCGCTGGTCCCATGTATGTTAGATTATATATTTTAAAGGCCTCCCCCCCCCCCCCTTATTGCTTATTATTTTAAACTCTCCCTCGTTGTTTTTCTTTATTTCCCGCTCTCTCCCCCCCCCGCCCTCCCTCCCCTCCTCTCCTCTCCTCTCCTCTCCCCTCCTCTCCTCTCCGCTCCTCTCCTCTCCTCACCTCTCCCCTCCTCTCCTCTCCTCTCCTCTCCTCTCCTCTCCTCTCCTCTCCTCTCCTCTCCTCTCCTCTCCTCTCCTCTCCTCTCCTCTCCTCTCCTCTCCCCTCCTCTCCTCTCCTCTCCTCTCCTCTCCTCTCCTCTCCCCTCCTCTCCTCTCCCCTCCCCTCCTCTCCTCTCCTCTCCTCTCCTCTCCTCTCCTCTCCTCTCCTCTCCTCTCCTCTCCTCTCCTCTCCTCTCCTCTCCTCTCCTCTCCTCTCCTCTTCCTCCCCTCCTCTCCTCTCCTCTCCTCTCCCTCCTCTCCTCTCCTCTCCTCTCCTCTCCTCTCCTCTCCTCTCCTCTCCTCTCCTCTCCTCTCCTCTCCTCTCCTCTCCTCTCCTCTCCTCTCCTCTCCTCTTCCCTCCCCTCCCCTTCCTCCCCTCCTCTCTCCCTCAGTTTTCAATTTCATTTCTCCCTCTCTTAGATTTTCTCATGTTACCCTTTCCGTCCCTCTCCTTCCATCACTCTCGTCCTCTCTTCATCTCTTTGTCTCCGCTCTCCTTGGCACCCTCTCCATCCTAACTCTCTAACTCTCTCTCTCTCTCTCTCTTCTCTCATCCTCTCTCTCTCTCTCTCTCTCTCGCTCTCCTCTTCTCTACCCTCTCTCCTCTCTAGCTCTCTCTCCTCTATCTTCCATCTATCATATTTCCTCTGTCTTTCTTTATATATTCATCCATCACTCTCTCTCTGTATCTTTCTCTTTTTCTTTTATATGTCTCTTGCTCCCTCTTTCTCCTCCCCCCCCTCTTTGCCATCCTCAAAATCTCTGTCTTTTTCCTCTATATCACCCTCTTCCCCTATCCCTGTTTCCTTCTCTCTACCCCCTCCTTGTCGCCTTCTCCCCCTCTCTCTCCCCTTCTCCATCACTCTCTCTTTATCTGTCTATTCTCTCACTCTCTCTCTCTCTCTCTCTCTCTCTCTCTCTCTCCTCTCTCTCTCTCTCTCTCTCTCTCTCTCTCTCTCTCTCTCTCTCTCTCTCTCTCTCTCTCTCTCTCTCTCTCTCCCCCCCCCCCCCCTCTGGACGTCGTAACAACGAGAGGAGCCGAGGCAGTGAGCGTGTAGACATAAGAGGGGGTAGGGGGAGGAGGGAGGGGGAGGGGGAAGCAGCCCTCCATCTCTGATGTAAGTGGGATAGGTGTTGGGGGTTGGTGAGAGGGAGGGAGGGAGGGAGGGAGGGAGGGAGGGAGGGAGGGAGGGAGGGAGGGAGCTAGCGAGCGAAGGAGGGAGCGAGAAAGGGGAAATCAAAAGGTTAACATCTGTCATAAAACGCAATTAAGAATCACCTCGTTTCCCGCTCTTTGTGCAGATGTCACATGATGGGGACGGCTTCCCTTCCCATTAGACCTCATGAGATGCGGAGCCGCCATCGAACACAAAGCTCCTGTCGGCTTTTCTAAATAACAGCGTAGTATGTTCTTATTTTATAAATTGTTTAAATGTTTTATGCAATAACAACCATTACCAATTACAGCTGCTGTTCTTAAGGTGTATACTCGCACGCACCGCCTAAACAGTATCCTTTTGACACACACACACGCACACACACACACACACACACACACACACACACACACACACACACACACACACACACACACACACCTTCCCCACTCACCCTCCCCGTGTGTGTGTGTGTCTGTATTGTAATTTTTAACTATTAGAGCACAAAGAAAGACACAAACTTAATTTCTCTGTTTTCTTTTCAATGACCGTAGATGAGCAATGGCTTTGTTGGGATGGGCTCATGTTTCATGTGTGTATGTGCACGCGTGTGTGTGCACGTGTGTGTGTGTGTGTGTGTGTGTGTCTGTATGAGGGCTAATAGTGTCTGTGTCCTCAGCCTGCCCATCGCGGCGTTGGTTATGACAAACGGTGTCAAGACGAGACATTCGTATTCGCTCGCCCTCCCTCCTCTCGCATCCTAGCAACCGCACAAGTCACAATTACCCCAACACACCCCTCCCCCCCCCCCCCCCCCCCCCCCCCCCCCCCCCCCCCCCCACACACCCACACACACCACACACACACACACACACACACACACAAACCCCCCCACCCACGCCTCCCCCAACTCCAGGGATCCAGGACTGAGCAATCCACCCTTCACAACACAAACTCCCCGCACACACACACACACACCACACACACACACACACACACACACACACACACACACACACGCACGCTCACACGCTCACTCACACGTGCACACACACGCACTTACACACACACACATGTGCACACGCACGCAGGCATGCAAGACGCATACATAATGAGTCTTCTTCTTCTCCTGGTGGGGGTGAGGGAGGGAGGGAGGGAGGGAGGGAGGGAGGGAGGGAGGGAGGGAGGCAGAGAGAAAGAGAGGAGAATTAGCCTGATTAGCTTGGCTTGTAAAGGGGAGATTGTGATGCAGTGCCAGATGACTGCGGTGGAAGCCTCCCTGACAGGGGAAAAAAAGATTTAAAAAATGGCCTAATCGAGATTGAACATACTTCATGCAGGTGTGTATGAATTGTACTGTACTGTTCTTTGTATGTTCATGGATGTGCATATGTATATTTGTGTGTATGGCGTGTGCATGTGTGTGCATGTGTGTATGTGTGCGTGTGTATGTATGTATGCATGTGTGTTGTGTGTGTGTGTGTGTGTGTGTGTGTGTGGTGTGTGTGTGTGTGTGTGTGTGTACATGTACGTGTGTGCATGTGTATATGTATGTATGTATGCTTGCGTATGTGTGTGTGTGTGTGTGTGTGTGTGTGTGTGTGGTGTGTGTGTGTGTGCGCGTGTGTGTGTGTGTGTGCGTGTGGTGCACACGGGTGTGCAGCCCACACCATTGTGCTGACTGGCGTGGCTCACAGTGTCCCACTGTATTGACCCTACACCAT
>CM051022.1:10466468-10468968 GCA_027704905.1 Muraenolepis orangiensis | reverse complement strand
GAGAGAGAGAGAGAGAGAGAGAGAGCAGATGCGTCATGCTCCTTATCACCAGTCATGCAGGTGCAAGGACCATAGTGGTCCAGTCAAGGGCATCGGAGCACATCCAGATACGGCCCCCCAGATAACACTTACCCCCCCCCCTGCCCCCTCCCCCTCCCCCACACACACACACCAACCCCTCTCTCTCCTCTCTCTCTCTCTCTCTCTCTCTCTCTCTCTCTCTCTCTCTCTCCTCTCTCTCTCTCTCTCTCTCTCTTATGTTCAGATCAGCCTCTCCCTTCTCCCCCCACTGATGAGGTCACCACCATCTCCTCTGACCTGCAGCGGTGTCATCACCGCCCCACTCATCAATCTCTGTTTTGTTGGCTTATTTGGTTTGCTGTTTGTTGGTTTGTTTGTTTCCTTATTGTTTTATTGCTCTTTCTTTCTTCCTTCCTTTCTTTCTTTCTTTCTTCTTTCTTTTCTTTCTTTCTTTCTTTCTTTCTTTCTTTCTTTCTTCTTTCTTTCTTTCTTTCTTTCTTTCTTTCTTCTTCCTTTCTTTCTTTCTTTCTTTCTTTCTTTCTTTCTTTGTTATATTATTTCCTCCCTTCTCTCCCTCTTTCTCTGCGTTTGTATTTCGTTTTTAATCTTTCTTCCTGCCTTCATTTATTAAAACATTTGGTCACGTTATTGTTCTTTTTCATTTTCCTTTTTTTGTTGTGTGTATAGTATTGTTATAGTATCGTGTTTTAGACAATTCATACTGCGGGAGGGAATGGGGAGTAAGCATTCCATTGTACTGTAATATGTTAATATGTTGCATAATATTCGCAAATACAAATCTTGAATCTTGAATTACATTACATTACACTGCAGTCATTCAGCAGACGCTTTTATCCAAAGCGACTTACAAAAGTGCATTCAACTAAGGAAGGTAAGAGAACCACATCGTCACCAGAAGTCAAAAGCGCATTTCATTCCTAAAAAGTCTCCGAGAACTGAACCGCTGCTCAGGTAAGAGTACAAAAACTGATCTTCATCTTTCTTTCTTTCCTCCTTGACTCCTTCCTTCTGTTTTCCTTCTTCTTCTTCTTCTTCTTCTTCTTCTTCTTCTTCTTCTTCTTCTTCTTCTTCTTCTTCTTCTTCTTCTTCTTCTTCTTCTTCTTCTTTCTTCCTCTCCGTCTGCATGAAAGTGTCCAGTCAACAGGCAGCCTTAATGGGTTCCTTTGATGTTTTTCCCGGGAAAAATCCGCCCAGCGCTGCCTCCCGTAACCCGCTAACCTGGCCAAGCGCTTAACCTGAAGCAGTTCCACCGCGGGAGGAAAGGAAAACAGCTTTGCACTTCAAAGTGTCTGCTGTGTGACCAATCAATTGGCCTAATGTGCTATATTGCTCTGAAAGGAGAAAATAAACTGAGAAATACGCAGTTGTCACGTTCGTTCTCAAAAAAGTCACTTTGCTCACTTGACGGACAAACGTTATGTGAAAGTGTTGAATGTCACCCTGTCTAGAAAAGTCTAAAGAGCTAACTGCAAATAAACCAACCAAAAGTTACCAACAATGATTAGTTACTTTCATCTATATCGTTGGTTTTTCATCGACTTTATCAGCTGAAGTTGTCTCATTTTGAGCATATCGTTTTTTTGCATTGTCAAGGAAACACATCTGGTCGAGATCTCGTTTTGATTTGAATGTTGGATTTGTTAAAAGGCAGAGGTGACCCGTTATTTGTAAAAAGTAATGCACACACCCATACCATGCAACGTTATTGACCAATCAGAGTGCAGGATGGTTGGTCACCTGATGTGGACAGACTGTCAGTTCTCAGGCATCACAACTCAAATACGTTGCCATGGCAAACTTCCTCAAAGTCACTTCAAAGTGAAAAAACCGACATACTCCGTCCGGACATTCTAGACGGAGGAGAAAGATCTGGTGGTGTCCTTCACATGACGTCGGTGTGGTTAATGTGTTGTTGTTGTTGTTGTTGTTTATGTGTTGTCAAGTTGCAACAGAGTCTATTGTCTGAGACCCATCTAAATGAGGTGTGGCACATGTGTGTATCAAGTTACCGTGGTGATGGAAGACTTTATATATTTGAGTCCCAGACAACCAAGTTCTGGGTGCGAACCCTCAGTATGACGCCCCTTACCTCTGCCTGTGCTCCCTAATGATCAGAGAGGTTCATTAAATAGTATTTAGATTCATAATTCAAAAGTATTGACAGTGTCATATTTGAGATCAATATACAAGATACAAGATGTTTAATTGTCCATTTGCAACACGTACAATGGAATGCTTTCTCCTCATTCCCTTCCACAGTATGAATTATTAAAACAATCCTATAAAAATACTACATACAATAAAAATGAACATAAAAAGAACAGAACAATATAGTGACGGATGATATTTATATTAGTTTTGAATAGTGCAAAAATATTTAAAAGCATTTAAAGTGCCAGTAGTGCAGCAGCATCATGACTTCAGTGCAGTACAGTGCAGTTACTGTGATGGGTCCAGA
>CM051022.1:10451468-10458968 GCA_027704905.1 Muraenolepis orangiensis | reverse complement strand
TCCATTCATTCATACACACATTCATCCATTCATTCATACACACATTCATCCATTCATTCATACACACATTCATCCACACACCAAGGCGACAGGCCAGTTACGTCAGGAGCAGTTAGGGTTAGGGTGTCTTGCTCAGCGATCACCTCGACAGGTTTGGCTAGAAGGAGCCAGGGGGGGGAATCGAACCGGCAACCTCCCCGGTTGTGAGGCGAGCCTCCGGAGCTGTACTGCCGCCCCCTGCCCTCGTTAACAAGTGCTTTCACTTTTAAACCCAGTGAATGGAAACAGAAATACTATCAGATGACCACCTTGGCACAGTGGTCATAGCATGGGGTGTTAAAATGATAAAACATGTATTTTTGCGTTCAAGCTTCGACGAATGCGGCGATGAAAACCACACACACACACACACACACACACACACACACACACACACATATACGCACACACACACACACACACACACGCAAAGCGGGCTCCTTGTCAGTAGTTTACGATCCAATATCAAGCCATCGGCAGGGGGTGTCTTTGCTGCCCGCCCCTGAACTGGAGCAGCACAATGGTGGTGATGGTGGGGAGGGGGGGGGGGGGGGGGGGGTCACCATGTCACCATACGGTAGCAGCAGGTCAAAGGTCATGCTTTTACCGTCGCGCGGTAATGGCAGAAGTTATGAAGCCCGTCCATAGCATTTTACCAGGTTTTTAACGGTGGTGAGCGGTTGTAAATGTCTCACCGCCACGCCCGCCGTTATATGGGCCCACATATATGTTATATGGGCCCACATATATGTTATATGTTAATAAACAAAATTGCACGTGTTTATTGTCCGTCCGCCTGTGCTACTATGCACTTTCTGCCGCACAAATGGAGTTCCTCACGGAGAAAAATAAATGACAGTTCTTGAGTTCTAGAATTGAAATTGATTTGAATTTGAATACATAGAGCCTGTTGAGTGCTGTACACTTAACAGATAATGTGTCTTCCTTCTCTCTCTCTCTCTCTCTCTCTCTCTCTCTCTCTCTCTCTCTCTCTCTCTCTTTTTTTTTTTTCTTTCTTTCTTTCTCTCTCTCTCTCTCCTCTCTCTCTCTCCTCTCTCTCTCTCTCTCTCTCTCCGTTGCTCTCCGTCTCTCTCTGTCTCTCCGTCTCTCTCCCAGTAGAGACATCATACCTCGGTTGTCATAGCGACCATAAGGTACGACAGAGCCAGATGAGAAGGATGCGCCAGTCACTGAAATTGCCGGAAACACGCATCCATGCCGTCTGATAGTAAAGGTGATGATTATGTGTTTGCACAAGCGTGTGGTTGTGTGTGTGCGTGTGTATTGTGTGTGTGTGTGTGTGTGTGTGTGTGTGTGTGTGTGTGTGTGTGTGCACACACAGACACACAATACACACACAGTACACACACACACACACACACACACACACACACACCAAAGAGTCTCTGCACCATATGTTTGGATTAGGTGCGGCTGAGTGCAGCAGATGGCACCAGAAGAAGGAATGGGGTTGACCATTTTGTGTCAAAGTCAAGGGAAGCCAAAGGATTGCTTGAGTATAGAGGTAGCACAAACACACACAAACACACACACACACACACGCACGCACGCACACACACACACACACACGCACGCGCACACACACACACACACACACACACACACACACACACACACACACACACGCGCACACACACACACACCCTGACACACACACATGCGCGCGCACACATACACACACACACATACACACACACACAAACACACACACTGAATGCTCTTGACCATGCCTATAATTGAACAACTCAAATGATTCTTTAAATATTGTATGTCTCTCCTTCCATGCGGTCTACTGAAATGAACGACAAGCCTTCCTTGAATCCCACTCGCCCCAAAGCGAACAATATTCGGCTCAACGTGCGTGTGAGGGAACAGCAAACCAGGAACCAAGATGTTGACAATGTTATGAAACCACATAACAGTCCATTATCGCCCAGCTGTCATTACCACACCCCCCACAAGGTAGACATCCTGTTGTTTTTTTCTCTGAAGCCTAAATTGCAGGCTATAGCTATATATATATATATAGCTATAGCAGTTGGGCTGACTAGCGCTACCCCTCTGCGGGCAGGGTCAAAGGTCAACTACTTTGACAGAAAAGGATTACTGTCATTCTACACACTCTAATGTCGAATGACGACTACACACAACAGGCTTTCGCTGAAAAACCTTGTTGTTCCCCAGCAGGTGGACCGGTGTGTCTGCCAACCCCCCCCCCCCCCCCCCACCCTTCTACCCCATCTGTCATAAGCAGAAGAAGAAGAAGAAGAAGAAGAAGAAGAAGAAGAAGAAGAAGAAGAAGAAGAAGAAGAAGAAGAAGAAGAAGAAGAAGAAGAAATCTTCTCATCAGAACTCGCACACATGCACACACACACACACATGCAAGGGCACACACCCACACATGCACACACACACACATGCGCAGGCACAGGCACACACACGCACACACACATGCACACACACTATATATATATATATATATATATATATATATATATATATATATATATATACAGAAGATACATACATTTATATGGCATTTAGATGACAATTTTCAGTGCGAACAACGCAGTGTGCATTGAATTGCAAGTACATGTTGGGTCAAGCAGTATGCTTGAAGACACTAAATTGCGTTCACCGCGATCATTATAATTGTTATTCTATAAAAAGGCGAAATACGGTATGGCTTTGTATGTGACAAATATAACTTAATCAAATCAACTTGCATTGGAGATGAGAAGAGCATGTTCCTGAACGAAAGAGTGACAATATAATGCTGCAATAAAAAGGCATTATCACTAAATGTGTTTACATTTTAAAAACTTGATTTAAAAATGTTCCAAAAAACCTTGACCAAACCTCAGGTAAATTTTGTGTTTGCTCAACATAGCTGGAAAACCTCAGTCTAAAGATGCACATACCTGGCAAATACACGGCTGTATTTATTAGTTGAATAGAGACCAGGGCCAGATGGTGTGAGGTCTTCATACACGTTTTAATCAGGATTTTTGAAGTCTCTGGATGTACTCCTGGATGCCAAAACAGCAAGTAGAGCCATTAAAAGCTTTCAGAAGGACGACGAGAACGAAACAGCCAAGTGCCCTCACACAAAATATGGTCTGTTCTAGCATGGCATGTAATAGTTGTTAATGGTGGCATATATGAGCGCGCAGAGCTAACCACTTCCATCCCAGGCCCCGGGTCTGTGTCTCTTTCCCTGGCTATTTCTCTTCCATCATTATCCCTGCTGGCTTTTAGCTTTGTGTAAGCATACCTCAGTCCATCACCCCTGTCTGTCTGTCTGGGGCTGGTAGATGGATCTATCTGTCTGCTATCTGTCTGCTATCTGTCTGTCTGTCTGTCTGTCTGTCTGTATGTCTGTCTGTCTGTCTGTCTGTCTGTCTATCTGTCTATCTATCTATCTGCCTGCTATCTGTCTGTCTGTCTGTCTGTCTATCTTCATCCATCCATGGTTCCATCTATTATCTTTCCATGTATCAATCCTTCTCTAGACACTATAGCAGAACAATAAGAGCAAGTGTGTGTGTGTGTGTATGTGTGCCAGTCATTGATCAAATTACAGTGCCAGAGCCTGTCCCCACCACAAACAAGATGACGGGTCGCTCTATCAGAAGCTGTTCTAGAGAGAGAGAGAGAGAGAGAGAGCGAGCGAGCGAGCGAGCGAGAGCGAGAGAGAGAGAGAGAGAGAGAGAGAGAGAGAGAGAGAGAGAGAGAGAGAGAGAGAGAGAGAGAGACACACACACACACACACACACTCACACAGTTTAAATATGGTGTGTCTTCCGCCAGGGCTCCACGTCTGACTGTCAAGCTCCCATGCTTCCAAAGCATGGCAATCAGCCCCCACCATCCCACCCCACCCCCCACCTCCCAACCCAGAGACTGTTGAGAAAAAAACCCTGCAAGGCCTCATGGGACACCATTAAGCTTACCTTACTGTGAATAAAAAAAATAAGAAGAAAGAAAATACAGCAGCAACCCAAGCTATTGTTGTATCAATACATGCGTGGAGACAGCTTGGGTGGGGGGGGGGGGGTATTTCTCATAATTTAGTTCAATGGGGTGTAGTCGGTAGGGTGTAGTTGTTTGGGTGTAGTCGTTAGGGTGTAGTTGACTTTCAGCTCCAGAGATTCTGGGTTTAGTTCGTAGTCTACCTGTAGGCATCCCAGAGCGAGATGCATCTAACCCAGGCATTTTATGCACAGGCAGTGCGCCTACTGAGCTGCTAGGAGTGCTGCCACTATCATAACATTGTCATTAACATTACAATGTCTTGCAGTTACTGCCCTGTCGGGCCCTGTATTCATGATGCTGCTGCACTACTGGCACTTTAAATGCTTTTAAATCAGTTTGCACAATTCAAAAAAATGTAATTTTCATCCATCACTATATTGTTCTTTTTATGTTCATTATATTGTATATAGTATTATTATAGTAATGTTTAAAAAAATGTATACTGCGGGAGGGAATGGGGAGTGAGCGTTCCACTGTACTTGGATGCAAATGGCCAATAAAACATCTTGTATCTTGCGTGCCTGAGCTTTAAAATATACAGCATGTGTTTAAAAGGCGCAGTGGGGTCGTTTGGGATTAAAGCACAGTGATGACCTGTGTTTTTATTTAATTGTAGGCAACTTTTGATTGGTTCAACTTTTGCTGGCTCTGGCGGTCTGTGTTCAGTGGTTAAGGAACATCACCGAAACTACAAAATAGGCTTTTGTTATAGCTTTGCATAATGGATCTTGCTTGACACATTTGCATCTCGTGAACTTAATAATAATAAAATCATTAACTGTTGTTAATGTGGAATTCTATAAACACATGTGTGACTGTGTGACTATCTGTCTGCAAAATACTTCTAAATCAATAATCAGTTATACTGATTATAGTCGAGCGGAAAAGACACTGAATTAATGCAGCTGCCCTGCACATGCAGCAGTTATTGGATAAATAACGGTTCACATTATTAATGAATAGGGCTGATCCTTTTACCTTATTAAACTAGGGTCTAATGTTGATTTATGTTGTGGGGAAGGAAACCTTTGTATGGCTTTAGGAACGTCACGGACCATAAAGTAACAGGTCCGATGAGCTGTGCTCGCCATCTCAAAAACACCACCTCTGATCCCAGTGTCTGTGTGTGTATGTGTGTGTGTGTGTGTGTGCGTCTGTGTGTGTGTCTGTGTGTGTGTGTGTGTGTGTGTGTGTGTGTGTGTGTGTGTGTGTGTGTGTGTGTGTGTGTGTGTGTGTGTGTGTGTGTGCGTCTGTGTGTTTGTGTGCGCGCGTGTGTGTGCACGTGTGTGCATGCGTGTGTGTGTGTGCGTGTGTGTGTGTGTGTGTGTGTGTGTTTGTGTGTGTGTGTGTATGTGTGTGTGTGCGTGTGTGTGCGAGCGTCATGTTATAATTGACCAAACGGCTGCGAGGAGAAAGTCCATTCTCCTGTGTTATAATCCAGATTATAGGCTCTCTGCATCTCGGAGACGGGTCATCAAGGTTGTGCTTGCCTTATCTCTTGGGATACTCAAACATAAGGCATGTTTTTGTGTGTGTGTTTGCGTAGGGGGCCTAGTGTCCTGTATTAAACAAGATATATGCTGGAATCGATTCAAAATGCTAGTCGATCAGGTCATTATTGTCTATCTGGTTATCTATGCCATATGGACTCAACACAGTACAGATAATAATAATTACAAATCGGAAACTTTGGACAATACGATGGACAGGTGGTGTTCAATTCAGGATATTGAAATGTACAAATGCCACAATTTCTTTTACACACATAAATCCATAAAAGTTAATTGGACATACTGTAGACTAGCCTTATCATACACAAATGCATAAGCAATCATAAACAGACTCACACATATCCTCGCCTACGAAAAAGTAAATAACAAAATGGTTAATTATATTTTCAATCATATCCTCTACAACTATCACCTCCAGACAACACTGATAAGAGGATTCATAGGAATTGCAATATACAAATGCAAACACACACACACACACACACACACACACACACACACACATCCCTTCAGACACACTTACACACACACACACACACACACACACACACACACACACACACACACACACACACACACACACACACACACACACACACACACACACACACACACACACACACACACACACATCCCTCCAGATACACTTACACACCTTCACACCCACACACACATCCCTCTAGACATCAACTTCAAACAGACACACACCCACACGCACACACACACACACAACTTCAAACAGACACTCATATCTTCACACCCACACACACACACACACACACACACACACACACACACACACTCATCCCTCCAGACACACACACCCACCCACCCACCCACCCACACACACACACCCACACACACCCACACACACACAAATCGATATCACCGCCAGCGAGCCTCCAACGGCAACCTCGTCCAAGAGAGCTGGTGCTGGAGCTGCGGCCGCCTGGCAGAGGTTTGCATTGTTGATGTTGTTGTTTCCCCCACATCTTCCGCGGAGACGACCTGTTGACCTCACCCCCCTCCGTACAGCGCCTCTCCCCCCCCCCCCCCCCCGTCCCCGTCCCCCCGTCCCCCCGTCCTCCGACTGATTATCCTTTTCACTGACATCGGAGGAGAAGAGAAAAAAAATTGGTTTCTCATTATAACTGTAGGAGATTGATGAGTCTTTTTCTTTCCTTTTTCTTTCCTTTCATGATTCAACACTATGTATGTATGTATATGTGTGTGTGTGTGTGTGTGTGTGTGTGGGGGGGGGGGGGGGGGGGGGGGGGCGTGTGTATGTGTGCGTGCGTGTGTTGTGTGAGTGTGTCATCCGTATGTGTGTGTGTGTTAGTGTGTGTGTCGTAAGTGTGTGTATCTGTTGTGTGTGTGTGTGTGTGTGTGTGTGTGTGTGTGTGTGCATGTGTATGTATGTTGCGTGTGTGTATCTGTATGTGTGTGTATGTGTATGTGTGTGACTGTATCTGTATGTGTGTGTGTGTGTGTGTGTGTGTGTGTGTGTGTGTGTGTGTGTGTGTGTGTGTGTGTGTGTGTGTGTGTGTGTGTGGGCGTGCATGCGTGTGCGTGCATGCGTGTGTGTGCGAGTGTGTGTGCGTGTGTGTGTGTGATATGGAGGGCTCTTTCGCAGTAGAGATTGCTATGGGTGTTGGAAGATATTGAAGCTTCTCTGACATCTTCCATCAGCTGAAAGGTCCTCGTGAGGTCACATCGTTACCACCAGTTACGTGTCTCAACTGCTCCTTGGCTGTATATATATATACTGTATATATAATATGTGGTTGGAATTGTATTTTATACAGAAAACAAATGTTTTTCACTTTTCACTTTTCATGCGGCCCTGCTGAACCAATCAGAGCAGAGAAACATGTATCTTGGTCCCGCCCCCTTT
>CM051022.1:10418968-10446468 GCA_027704905.1 Muraenolepis orangiensis | reverse complement strand
TGTGTCTAGGGGCAAAGGTGTGTGTGTGTGTGTGTGTGCACGTTGGTGTGTGTGTGTGTGGCACAGCTGTGGGTCGCTGAACTATAATTACTAACTTGCTGCCTAGACAGGTTTGTATATTCAGCTGTCTATCTTACAGTGAACATGCTTAGTCCCAAATGACGCACGCATCACACACACACACACATAGACACACACACACACACACACACACACACATAGACACACACACACACAAAACACACATCGACTGAGGAGCTACCCCAGAGCTCACACAGAGGTGTAATTTAGGTTATGTTTAATTTGGACATCATCAGGTCTATTATTGCCGTCCTCACAAAGACCTTAAACACTCAAATCTGCCCCCACACACTCAAAACATAATAGGCCTACAGTAGAATTAAAATGTCCTTCATGGGAAGACATTTACGATTCATAAGATTAAATAAAGCATGCATACTTCAGATTTGAAAGACGGACAACGTTCACATATGACCTGAATAGGCCTGCTTTCAGATATTACAAAGTTCTGCGAGTTACAAATACGTTTTTTATAATTGTGCATCAACAAACACCGCCACTTAATAACACTAATTATGTGTCTGCTCCTCTTACGTATCCCAGGGCAGTGCAGGTAGTAGACAAAAGTGTCACTAGATTAGTCCACTACCCGTGCTGCAACCGGTGCATAATACGCCCCATAATTAGTGAGCGATTGTGAACGACACCTGTGTTTGTGCTACGACGACACCTCTGTGAAAAGGAAAGGGTCTATTGCTGTCGCTCCGACATGAGGATCCTTTTTACGCCCAAACCACGCCTGCTGTAACGGATACCCTGTCTGCTCTGCTCTGGTCTGCGTGCGCCTCGCAGCCGCCGACACCAGCTGGAGACGCTGTGGGAGTCGACCCGCGACGTGGTTTTCACACGCTTGTCCCCCTCGCGCTTTTCATTTAGCCCGCTTGTATGTGAATGTTCCTTGGAGCCATGTTATTCCCTTATGTCAGTGGTTCCCAAATGGAGGTACGCGTACCCCTAGGCGGGGGGGGGGGGGGGGGGGGGGGGGTTACTTTGAAGGGTCGCAGGGGGTTTAAAAAAGTGCATCCGAACGCTAACCTACACGTTCTGGAAATCTTCCCAAACGAATGGCAGAAATCATCATGCTTATGATGTTGTCTTTCACAAACAAACCAAAAAGTTCAAAGTATTTGCAACACTCATTTAATATCAATGTTTACTAAATAATATGCACATACATTGTTTATATTTACATTTTTTCCCTCCCAAGATTGACTTGGGCTGGTGAACGGGGTACTTGTGTTAAAATAAAATGATATTCTTCTCAATTTATAAAAGAAAATTCTTGAATCTTGAATCTTATGGAGGAGGTGAGAGGCGATGGTCATTTTAAACGTTCTCCTCCGGGAAGCGATGGAGACACTGCCATTTCTTCGTCCTTTTTTTTTTTTTTTAAGACGTACTTTTCCACCTGCTCCCAGATTCTTCTGCTCTGTCTCTCTTTGTTTTTTGTTTTTGAATGCGATCAATGTGTTCATCCTCCTCTCGTCAGCCTCGCTCGCCTTCATTCTTTCATCTGCTGCAAAAAAATAACTGGGTTGATGTTGGTGACATATACACGCTCGTGTCTGTTTGATTGTTTGACAGATTGTTATAAAATGTTAACCCAAAGGCAGAGTCATTAGCATCCAATGGTAAGCTGTCCTTTTTTTGCAGGAAAAAAATACAAATATATAAAGTTATTGTAGGATAAAGGAAATAAACTAAATATGCATGGAAATCTGTATCGGGCAACTGATGATCGGGGAGCTGCAGGGAAGAAGCAGGAACCGGCAACCAGAAGGTGGCCGGTTCGAATCCCCAGGCTCCTCCTAGCCAGGTGTCGCCGTGTCCCTGAGCAAGATACCTAACTCCAACTGCTCATGACGAGCTGATGGCGGTCTCCCTGCATGGCTGACACCGCAGTCTGGGGACGGTTGGCTGAATGGGAGGCAATCATTTTAAAAGCTCTATCTGTCCATGTTCACTTGTTTGAGGAAATACCAACACGTTGCCTAAAGTCATTGGGATAAAAACAACATTTTGTTTGATAGCAGTTAGTATTTTTATCTATTTTTATCTTATTTATTATAACTGCTGTCTGTCGTCGGGTATTGCACATAAGATTTTCACACCACTGCTTTATACTTGTGTAAACTGTGAACGTGACAATAAACTTGACTTGAGTAAATAGTGAATTCATAGTGAATTCATCATTTAAAAAGCATTGTTCCTGCATGAATTAGTTAGCAATGCACAACCAGTAATAAACAGTTATAAATGATTTCAGAGAGAGAGACCGAGAGAGAGAGAGAGAGAGAGAGAGAGAGAGAGAGAGAGAGAGAGAGAGAGAGAGAGAGAGAGAGAGAGAGAGAGAGGAGAGAGAGAGAGAGAGAGAGAGAGAGAGAGAGAGAGAGAGAGAGAGAGAGAGAGAGAGAGAGAGCAGAGAGAGAGCAGAGAGAGAAAGCAGAGAAAGAGCAGAGAGAGAGCCGAGAGACAGAGACAAAGAGAGAGAGACAGGGGAGAGAGAGAGAGAGAGAGAGAGAGAGAGAGAGAGAGAGAGAGAGAGAGAGAGAGAGAGAGCAGAGAGAAAGCAGAGAAAGAGCAGAGAGAGAGCGAGAGACAGAGACAAAGAGAGAGAGACGGGGAGAGAGAGAGAGAGAGAGAGAGAGAGAGAGAGAGAGAGAGAGAGAGAGAGAGAGAGAGAGAGAGAGTACAGTAGCGTAACAAGTTCAATTGAAAAAAGGGTGAGCTCGGAAACTATGTTTACTATCTCAGCAGTAAACACTATGACGAGAAACCAGGAACCAGGAAAAACATCGCTTTGACATCCACCACCACACACACACACACACACACACACACACACACACACAAATTGACCAATTTATCCTGAAATGCGCACCTTGTACGACTCAAATGGTTTCCTGCTGCTCCCGCTCTAGCTCGAGATACCCTCTGTTTATCATTAGAAGGCCCACCTTCAATCAGTCTAACCTAGTACTGTGTGTGTGTGTGTGTGTGTGTGTGTGTGTGCGTGTGTGTGTGTGTGTGTGTGTGTGTGTGTGTGTGTGTGTGTGTGTGTGGAGCAGGGGGGGGGGGGGGGGGGGAGGGGGTAGAGACATCTTAAAGGGGCTATTTGTCCAATATGTTGACAGATAAAAACCATCTAACACAAGAGGCAATTAGACTTCCTGAACTGACATGGCTACCCCTCCCCCCCCCCCAGCCGCAACCTCCTCAGCCAATCAAACAGCAGGAGGTTCCTCCACTGGCTATCCTACCAGCCATGAAGGTATCTGATATGAGCCAAATCTGATGTGATGATGTGTATGTACTAAGTTACACAGTCCGACTGTGAAAAATAATGACAGCATATTCGCCAGGCTAACTAGCTAGCAAAAACCAGGGGTCTTTGCCAAAAGCGCATGTGATGAATAGGCTACAGAGAAGAGGCTAATGCACGCTGATTTGCATTTATCCTGCTTTCGCTTCTTTTGGAGTCTGCGCTGACGTTATGGGCAAGGCCCTCCTATCGCTATTATCCCTCCCAAAAAAGCCCCCCTTTTTTCCACACTCATAACATCCATCTTTTTTCGGGCTGTAGTGCCACTACTAAATTATGGAGAATGTGTTCTTTATTCAAATGCACCGGTGAGCTGGGAACACAAACAGCACACGGTGGGCTATATATGGTTACAGATGAGGTTAATGGAGGGGAGAATGGAGAATGGATCAAAAACAAAGAAAAAGGAATAACCAAAGTGGGTGAGTGGAGGCTACACGTATTCGTTTTTTGTCGGTAGAAAATCCCCAAACGTCAGTTGGTTAATGCGGCAGGAGGCCGGGCCATAGAGCGCGCTCCGTGACTGAGTGTGCACAAACGTGACGGCGCGACAGCGAGCGAGGAACTGTCTCTCATCGAATGTGACATTACAAATGTATTTTTATTTCAACGCCGAGATAAACCGCACACACAGGCGTTCCGCTATGCGGGCGTACTGGATGTGTTGCATTACGATAGATGACTCCTATAGCATGGGAGTTGATGTAGCTTGTTTGAACCAGTCTGCAAAAAAAATAAATAGATAGGACCGGAGCAGTCAACAACACTGAGGCATCAGAATTCATCTTAATACACATGTATGTACTGAAGTAGGTCTGTATGTCATTTATGGGGACACTTAAATCGTAAGCATATCTTACAATACCGCGAGTGCGGTTTATGTTAGTTATGTATTGACGTAGAAAGCATATTCATTACAGTTACTGCCCTGTTCTGCACTCTATTGCATTGTATTCCAGAAGCGGCTGCACTTTTTAGCTTTTTGCACAATTTGCCATATGTATATATCATCCATCAGTCACTTTATTGTTATTGTATTGTGTATCGTATTGTTATAGTATAGTGTTGTTTTTTGAATATAGTATAGTATAGAATATAGGATTGTATATGTTGGTTAAGTATAGTATTGTTAAAATTCATACTGTGGGAGTGAATGGGGAGTTAGCATTCCATTGTACTTAATAAAATAATAAAACTCAATAAAAACATTTTGAAACTTGAATCTTGAATGTGCACGACAATGCAAGTGTGCCATAAGTGATAGAAGAGGACAATAGCATCATCATTTGTTTTGTTTCATAAAACTCTCTTCACTCTTTACTCATTGGTTGGGACCGACTTCACCAAACCGGTGCCATGGGTATGTTGGGTCCAAATGCTGTGGACAGATCAAACAACACGGTCGGCAGCCGTCGTAAAAAATAATAAATGAGTGTCGTCCGGTATTTTGGAAGACACAGGTGGGAGTATTAGCAGTGGAATTTACCTTTGGGAGAGGATGCCTCCTCCTCCTCCTCCTCCTCCTCCTCCTCTCCTCCTCCTCCTCCTCCTTCTCCTTCTTCTTGGACACCAAATGACTATTGATTCCCTCAATGATTGAATTGGGTCTTTTGATTACTTATTTAAACTATGTCTCGGCACTCTGTTTTCATTAAAACACATTAGACTAGACACTGTTGTAATTACAGAGGTCCCTCAAGCCCCTTGATAAGGAGTGATTGAGCTGGTTGTTGTTCAAATTACCTTTTTGGATGCGGTCTTGCAAAGCACGGACTGATACAAATCAATTTGCCCCCTTCACATTTGTAGGGTGTGTAAACAATATGTACAGGTCCTTCTTGTGGAGGATACTATAAAGGACTTCAAGCATAGACCTAGTCTCACCAATCATCTCATGAGCTCGTCTGGGTGAAAGGGGGCGTTTCACCTTCATTTGCTTCATATTTGTTTCGACCAATCATGTTGCTGGAAGCGGGCATCTGGAAGTGCGTGACATTGGCACAACAAACACAAACTCGGCAAGCAGTTTTTTACATTAAACTGTAAAAAAGTGTTTGTGAAGGTTTTAAATCCACCCTGTGTGTGTAGACTGGCCGCTGTACAAATACCCTTCTGAGTTTTCTTTAGTAGACTATCTTCATCATGAAACCAGGAACTTGCTGCTCTTGGTTTCCCGCCCAGGGTCTGTGCCGCCTCTATCTTTGCTATAACTCTCTGCTATAATTAGCTTGGATTGGATGGAACTGGACAAGATTAGACTGGAATGAACTGGACTTGACATTAATGAATTGGACTAAACAGGATTTGATTGGAATAGGCTTGACTGGTCACAAATATTTACTGAAAGTTCAAAATGTTATCATCCATGCCACAGCTATTTCTTGGTTTGGCACTATTTATTCTCCCTGTTTATAATGCTTATGTGAGCAAAAATAACTGTATTTTTGCTGTGGGAAATATTGACAATGAAAAAGCAATTTTCTATTCACATATTTAGCTAAATATTTATATGAGAGATTCACTTGTTAGAACACTTTTGTACACCATGGGGACGACACAGTAGTTCTTACTCCACTGTTGCTGTGTAGAGCCAGCAGAGTTCAGCCACCTATCCATTCAGGGTTCAGGCTTTTGAGATGGAAAGGTTTGCTTTGTTACCTTACGGCAATTGAAGTCCTTGGCCGACTTTTTTTGGACGGCTTTAGTTAATATACTATGGAAATGAGTCCTTTCGGGAGTGCAATTTGGTCTTTTAATCCCAGTATCGTACGCTTCTGTGGGGCAGTATGAACAATTTGAACCCATCATCCTCTGGGAAACAATTATACCAAATATCATTATTCTGAAAACGATATAGGGGGAAAACCAAACCATGAAATACAGGCAATCCATCTCTGTGATGTATTTTAATTGGACCTAATTGAACGTACTTCATGGAAAGCATTGCTTTTACACAGTGTGCAGGCAGACTTCTGCCTATAGTGCCCGCACACATCCAGGCGATTGAAGCAGAGTGAGTTTCCCAGTCTCCCAGACCTTACCTCTCGAGACCTCTCCTTAATCGACTGACTACAGGTAGTCGACATTTCATTGATCAATGGCTGCTAACCCAGGGCCTTTACGGCCGTCTAGGCAATTGATAGAAACCCCTTACCCCCAACAACCCCCCCCCCCACCCCCCCTTCTTCCTTTGTGGCCGATGATGGGGCCACAAAGGAAAATGTGCATAAAAGGGTCCGAGAGAGAGAGAGAGAGAGAGAGAGAGAGAGAGAGAGAGAGAGAGAGAGAGAGAGAGAGAGAGAGAGAGAGAGAGAGAGAGAGAGAGAGGGGGGTACATTGTCATTGTTGTCCCAACAATAAGACTAGAAATAGGCTTGGCGGCTGAAATCACAGAATCCAGCGCCTCCCCCAGGAGACCTATTGTGTGTGTGTGTGTGTGTGTGTGTGTGTGTGTGTGTGTGTGTGTGTGTGTGTGTGTGTGAGTGTGTCTGTGTCTGTGTGCGTGTGTGTCTGTGTGCATGTGGTAGTGCGTCTGTGCGTGCGTGCACGTGTGTCTGTGACACGCACGTGATTGTTTGCACATAATGGTGCCATTGATTTCAGCCTCTCACTTGAGGATACTCTCCGTGCTCAGGGGTAATTTGTTTGAGGTAGGTAGGTAGTGGGGGGGAAGCTGGTGGGGGAGTAATGCAGGCCAAATTGGTCTGGAAACATTGGTTTAAGAGACCATGAGGCCCGCGATGTGGTGTTGCCTATAGAGCACTGTGCAGTGCGTCTTTTTGCTTTTTTTTTAGGGATGCCTGCTGCAGGTTATTCAGGGGTTAGAACCTACGACCCTCTCAGCTGGGAGTCAAAACACCATAACCGCGATACTATTCTGCCCTGAACATACGGTATTACCGTTTTCACACTGGGCTAACATACGGTATTCGTGGCATTGCGAAACTAGTTTCGCTTCGCTTTAGCTTTCACACTGGCAAGTAATGCGCATTCGCTACCCAACTAGTGTGCATTAACTAATCCACCTTGGGGTAGGTGGTTTCGATCCCAAAGTAGCTAGTTTGGCTGGTAAGCAATAAAACTACTACGGGTTTCGCTTCCCGTGTGTGTGAACAGAATCTTGGTATCAAAACCTGGTATCGAGTGCGCAGTGAATCGCAAATTAGAAGAGAGTGAACATAAGTGTACGTCGATGCGCACGTATTAGTTAATACGGGTGTCGATATCGTATTAAGTGTGAAAACTGTATATGTGTGTCAGACTGTGTCTCTCGTTCTGCCTTTATTTGATTTCTTTCTCCCTCTCCCCATTTTCAGAGTGTCACAAAAATACTTTCCATCGTTTCATTCAATTACAAACAAACAAATCGTGAGGATTGAATCCTCTTTATTGGTCACATACATGAAGACATACAGTGAAACGTGTTCTCTGCATTTAACCCATCCTAGTATTAGGAGCAGTGGGCAGCTATTCATACAGCGCCCGGGGAGCAGTTAGGGTTAGGGTCTTCCTCAAGGACACCCCGACAGTTTTTGCTAGGAGGAGCCGGGGATCGAACCAGCAACCTTCCGGTTGTGAGGCGACCGCTCTACCTCCTGAGCTATAATGCCGCCCCACATTAATCATTTATTGATTAATTGATCCGCTTCTCTCGTCCAGAGTATACAGTCTACTAGGTCTATAGTTATATACAATGAATAACATGAGGTTAAAAGTTGATGACATGAATTAAATTGTACATTCATATGTACATACATACATATATAAACATACATACACACATATGTACATACATATATATGTATGTGGAGGCTCGTCCATTGAGGAAAGGGAGGCCCATCCTCCAACTTGCAAAAGAAAAATAAATACACATAAATTAATTAAAAACTGATACATCTGTGAAAATACTGATAATATTACTATTTTAACACTTCAAAGGCACAACAATCATGTCCCCGTGTGAAAATACCAACAGCGCCCCCTACCGCAATTGAACATTACTGTACGGAGAATCGTCCTCTCCAAGCTCCCCATTGAAGTCAATTATAAAACTGCTGGACCCTAGCGGCCAGTGAGTCCTGGTTTTTAACATGAGTGTGTAAGTAAGGGAGGACAATCCTCCCTTAGGGCGGGTCCAGCCAGAGGCTCTGTGAACCAATCAGCAGAGCTCACGATTAGTCAATTTACATGTTTTACGTGCATAACTTATTTGAATTAAATACAGGTAATATACTTTCCACAAAAAACGCTTGATTTGTCTGGTAGCACTAGCCACTGTGACTAAAATGACTAATACACTGTCATATCGTAGATGAGCTACTGCATCATTGAAGCTATCTTTATAGTAGGCCTATATTGTCATGTGAACAGAATACAACTGTCATTCCCACTAGCCGCCCAGGCAATGCATTATGTAGTTCTGTGGTCAAACAACATGTAAGAATGAACAGCTTTCACAGTACAAATTGCCAACTATATCTCAAAAAGACACACATTAGAATTCTAGCAAGCTTTAATCAGTGCTTACTTCCAGAGCAAATGAAAATTCTAAATAAGGTCTTATCTTTGTCTAGTCTATTTCTCCTAGACAAAACTGAGCTTAATTTAAGGTCAGAATGAGATTTTGACCGTTTTCTTAAATTCTGCAAATTCTAAAGCTTCGTAAGTAAGTAATAAACTTCAGAGCTGATTTATTTCAGAGCTGATTTATTTCTGACAAAGAAGACAATGACAAAGAAGAGCCTATTGTAAGCAGCACAATTTTCCTCTGGGTATAACTCACTAGCACAAATGTTCTTTAACAACCACCGGCCGCCACTGATATATACTTACATACATAATAATAATAATACATTCAATTTATTTAGCGCTTTTCTGGATTCCAGGCGCTTTACAGACAGGGTAAAATTACACACACAGTAAAATAATTTAATAGTTACATAGATTAAAAATAAGACAGATAAAACAGATAATACAATATATATATATATAAAATAAAAGTTTAAAAATTAGAGTCATGGGATAGAGGGGTGGATGTTTAGCAGGGGAAAGCCAGTTTGAAGAGGTGGGTCTTGAGAGCCTGTTTGAAGCATGGTAGGGTGGTTGTTTGTAGGATGGTAGGGTGGTTGTTTGAAGGATGGTAGGGTGGTTGTTTGAAGGATGGTAGGGTGGTTGTTTGAAGCATGGTAGGGTGGTTGTTTGTAGGATGGTAGGGTGGTTGTTTGAAGGATGGTAGGGTGGTTGTTTGAAGGATGGTAGGGTGGTTGTTTGAAGGAGGTAGGGTGGTTGTTTGAAGGATGGTAGGGTGGTTGTTTGAAGGATGGTAGGGTGGTTGTTTGAAGGATGGTAGGGTGGTTGTTTGAAGGATGGTAGGGTGGTTGTTTGAAGGATGGTAGGGTGGTTGTTTGAAGGATGGTAGGGTGGTTGTTTGAAGGATGGTAGGGTGGTTGTTTGAAGGATGGTAGGGTGGTTGTTTGAAGGATGGTAGGGTGGTTGTTTGAAGGACGGTAGGGTGGTTGTTTGAAGGATGGTAGGGTGGTTGTTTGAAGGATGGTAGGGTGGTTGCCTGACGGATGTGGATGGGGAGGGCGTTCCAGAGAGGAGGGTGCAGCGACTGAAAAGGCCCTGTCGCCCCGGGTCCGGAGCTCGGTCCTGGGGACTATCAGGCTGTTTGTGTTAGCTGACCTGAGGCGACGGGAAGGAGTGTGACAGGGGAGGGGGTCAGAGAGGTAGGGAGGGGCCAGTGTATTTAGGATACTTTATAGGTGATGAGCATTATTTTGTAGTCGATCCTGTGTTTAACCGGGAGCCAGTGGAGGACAGGGGTGATGTGATCTCGGCGACGAGTTGAGGTAGGGAGTTCCACTCTCAGCCAAAGGACTCTACTCTAAAGGTTCCTATTCTGTGATTACTAAATCATCAAATGGACCGGATGGATATATACATATACATATATATATATATACACACATGTGGGGAGCAAGTATTTGATACACAAGGTTTCTTTACCAAATATTAAGTTCTGTTTTTCTGATGTATCAAATACTTATTTCATGCAATAAAATGCTAATTAATTACTTAAAAATCATACAATGTGATTTTCTGGGTTTTTGTTTTAGATTCCGTCTCTCACAGTTGAAGTGTACCTATGATAAAAATGACAGACCTCTACATGCTTTGTAAGTGGGAAAACCTGCAAAATCGGCAGTGTATCAAATACTTGTTCTCCCCACTGTATATATATATATATATATATATATACGTATACACACACACACACACACACACATATATATATACCATTGGTGAACCGTGTCTATCACAACTGGACCTTCTGTAGACCCCCCCCCCCCCCACCCACCCCCTGGATTCGAAAATGTGGTTGTTCTAGTCAGACGGACGTCACGGAGGCAGTCACTTTATGTGTTATCTCATTTAGGCAGATAAGATTGTCGCAGCCAATTTACAAGTTGATCATAGTTGGCAAAGGTATGAAAGGTATGAAATGTAGTGAAGTAACAGCACAACCCAGCACCACCACACAGGCTATCGATGAAAGGGACAGACTAAAATGCTTAACGTGAAAAGGCTTAACGTAACTTAAAGTTCCAAAACAGCGATCAATAATCACCAAATGGCATATTTGGTGACTCTGGCATATGTCTTGTCATTAGCACTTTCACCTGTCAACATATCAAAACCTAAATCCTACTATTATGGAAGTTATGTTATATTAAGTGTTTTCCTCTCATAAAGCTGCCTTAAGACGTTTCCTTACTGGCTCAATAGAGAGGAAAAAACTTAATGTAATATAACGTCCATAATGGTTTTAAGTTTAGATATTTTGAAAGGGTGAAAGTGCTAATGACAAGACATATGCCAGAGAAATTTGGTGATTATTGATCGCGGTTTTGTAACTCTTAGTTACGTTAATCGCTTTCACGTTAAGCATTTTAGACTGTCCCTCGATGAATGACTGTCCTGGTTCTGTACTTCAACAAATGTACACCTTGTAAGTCGCTTTGGATAAAAGCGTCTGCCAAATGTCCTAAATGTAAATGTAAAAATGTACTGTAGCTCGCTACATCATCACACACCATCAGGGCCTACTCCACTCAGCTAGGACTATTAGGTTTCATAGACAAATGGCTGCCACACAACCACACCTTCGTAACAATTACCAATGCAAAGAAAGATCAAGTTAAAACTCTCAATTTAAATGCACAACAATGCTTAACAAACTCAAGACAGCCATTAACTAATCAGTCAACAAGTGTGTGGAAACAAAATGCAACAACCAGTTCACTTAAAGACGAAATCCATTCTCCTGTCCTTCTGGATGGATCGATAACCCGGTCATAAAGCTGATCACTGCTTTTCAGATCCAAAATAAGTTGCCTTTCAATAGCTATGGAAGCTAATGCAGTGAGTCGGGATTGTACTGTTCTGTTCCTCCATATGTTTTTATCCGTTTGAGGGCGGACAATGTCCTTTCCACAGATGCAGTGGTGACGGGGATGGTTACAACTTTTTTATAATGTCAATCTTTTCACTGAGTGGTCGTCTTGAAAAGGGTACAGACAACAATTCCGCAACAACATCATCTTCACCTGTTGCCATTTTGATGTAAAAAACCCGCGTAGAAAAAAAGTAACGTAGCAGCGTCGTGCATGGACCGAGAAAGACAAACAAATCAACGTAACACTGTAATATAACAGATAACAACACAGATACCATTCTCATTTATTCATTTTATTAAAATTGTATTAAATTTTATTAATACAATTAATTCGATTTTTTTGTTTGTTTCATCTGAGGGTTCCAGGGTCTTCTCTGAATACCTTGAAGGCCCTGACGCTTCACCACTGATATATACACACACCAGTGGCGGCTGGTGGTTGAAAAGTAGGGGATGAAGGAAGGTGCGCTTGGTGAAGCTTGGTGAAGTTTGGTGGTGGATGGTGATGTTAGTGAGGCCATATGCAGTGCATGTGTTCGGGTCAATTCGACTAACATGTCCAGGTTGTGTGTGTATTTATGTCTAACTTGAGTGTGTGCTTTTTCATTTAGGAATTGTAACTTTTAAATGAAATAATATTGCTCCTGAAATATAGCGTGTGCGATAGCGTAATGGACAGGGTTTGACTTAAAAAAAAAATGTATGCATGCATATTCTATTTATAGATTAAGTAATAATTACAGCTGATGCTGATGGTGTTCACAACCACCACTGGCGTGTGTTTTGTAATTGTAACGTGTTGTAGTTCCTCAGTCGTCCAGCAGAGGGCAGTGATCCGGCTGTACTCGATTTGTTGACAGAAGAAGAAAGTCTGCGTCTTGTCCATGAAATGTCTCTTCTGTGGCCAAACTAAACTTTGTAAACCTGGTAAGTCGTGACAACAACAATATAACAAGGTATAAATAAAATCATTATATCGTCTGCAACATATACCGTCTCCGCTATTAATCCATGCGGATAATTAATCCATATTAACATCCCCGAGATGTTTGCGTCACAACACGTCACTATTTAGCAGTAGTTTAAACATTAAGACAGCAGTGTGTTAGCCACCAGCTAACTAGGAGCTAATTTGAACTTTAAAGTTATAAACTGCCACTTACTTTACATTTATGAATTCTCACTAACTGTCAAGTTAGTAGCTCTCACTTTAAAGTGATTAACTATCTCTAACTTCATGCTTTTAGTCCCAATGGCCATGTCAGAGTCCAGTATGTTCATTTCATCCCAGCTCTTTACAGAGTTCTCCATGTACCAAAGGGTTTCCTCAGCCCAAACTGTACAGGTCAACGCTGTGTGAAGATGAATGTGTGGTTGTTTTTGTTGTGTCAGGGTTAGGGTGATAATGTAGGAAATATTAATATTCATGTCAACATGTCACTGTCTCTTTAAGATTTAATTATGCATCTTTCTGTTGATTGTAGGGTTTTTTTTAATCTCTTAATTAAATTACTGTCCTGTAGTTTTTGTTATGGCGCATTTCCCGTCTGGGAATATAAAGTATATATTTTCTTGACTCATAAGTCAAGGTGAACTTGAAGTGTTTGTAGTTTAAACAGTCACACCTCATCTCCTATCATACTCTGCTCCTCCCAGAGCCTGACCTTGTGTGTTTTGTCTCTAGTGGTTGACCTGTGACCTGTACCATGGCGGCTGCTGGACTCCAGTAACAGGGCGTGGGTGGTGCAGCGCTTCGCCTTCATCCACTTCTTAATGGGTGTGCTGCGTGACTCGGTCAGCCAGCTGCTTCTCCACAGCCACCAGAAGATGGACCTGGAGCAGGTCTCTGACAGGTGACTGTTACTCTATCATCTCAACGTTGATATGAATGTGTAGTCTAGTGGTCAGGGAGTTCCACTCTCAGCCAAAAGACTCTGGGTTTGATCCTATTATGTGAATACATAATCATCAAATGGACCGGATTAAACTGATACTCCATGGCTACTGATGTTTACTATAGTTAAGTCAAAATTGTCCTGGAATCGTGTTAATAAATTGAATGCAAAATATATATATATTATATATATATTATATATATATATATATACAGTGCTGCTCGAAAGTATGTGAACCCCCTAGACATGGTCATTGTAATTGTACAAAAATGTAAAATAACCTTATTAAATGTATATCCAAACACCAATTTGTAAAGCAGGACTTTCCAAATAATGGACACAAACAAAGAAAAATGATGTATTTTCATTATTTATTCAAAAAAAGTGGTTTCTCCCACAAAAACTGAAAATATGACTTGTGCAAAAGTATGTGAACCCTTTTGGTTAATAGCGTGTGGCACCTCCTTTTGCAGCCATTACTGCAATCAAACGTTTTCTATAGCCACTGACCAGTCTCTCGCATCTGCTGTGGGGGATTTTTGCCCACTCTTCCTTGCAGAACTCAGCCAGTTGAGAAAGGTTGGAGGGACATCTGGCATGTACCCCCCGCTTCAGGTCTAGCCACAACATTTCAATTGGATTGAGGTCCGGACTTTGACTTGGCCAATCCAGAGTACGAATCCTCTTTTTTCTGAACCATTCCTTGGTAGATTTGCTGGTATGTTTTGGGTCGTTGTCTTGTTGAAAAACCCATTTACGGCCCAGTTTCAACTTCCTGACTGATGGCTGGAGATTCTTATCAAGAATTTGCTGATACACTTCAGAATTCATGTTTCCCTGGATGATATGGAGTTGTCCAGGTCCAGAAGCAGAGAAGCAGCCCCATACCTTAACATTTCCACCACCATGCTTCACTGTTGGGATGAGGTTCTTTTCTTCATGTGCTGTGTTGGTTTTTCTCCAAACAAAGCGCTTACGATTATGACCAAATAATTCTATTTTGGACTCATCTGTCCAGAGAATGGACTTCCAGAAGGCCTCTGGTTTGTCCAAGTTCTCTCTGGCAAAGTTTAAACGGGCAGCTTTGTTCTTTTTGGAGAGCAGAGGCTTCCTTCTAGCAACCCTCCCATGAATGTCGTGTTGGTTCAATTTTCGTCTAATTGTAGACGCATGTACATTTACACCTGACGCTGCCAGAGAGCTCTGCAACTCTTTAGAGGTGATGTGTGGGTTGTCCTTTACCTGATTTATTATTCTACGGGTGCTTCTTGATGTTAGTTTTAATGGGCGTCCACTTCTAGGCAAAGATGCGGTCATCTTGGACGCCCTCCATTTGTAAATGATTTGCCTCACCGTGGATGGATGGAGCTGGAATCGTTTGGAGATTGTCTTGTAGCCTTCTCTAGACTGATGGGCTGTCAGTACCATTTTCTTGATTTCCTCGGGTATCTCCTTTCCTCTTGGCATGGTTGATTCGTATGGGTACACCCTGGCACTGCAGTCGTTTGGTTGTTTTTCTCTCTCTTTTAATCTGTGTTGTCCAACCCTTTTCCTAATGATGTCTCATTTGATTGGTTTGCTTAATTGACTAATTAAGCACCCAAAAGTGTTTCACCTGAATCTGTTACCTCCTTGACTTTACCAATACAGCTGGGGGTTCACTTACTTTTGCACATCCACTAATTCCATGTTTCATGTATTTTTTTGGCTACTCACACAATTCCCTCTAAAAAAGTACATGGAACTGTTAAACATAAACCTGACATTTCATATATGTAAAACTTGTGATGATAAAATAGGAAAATCATGGTAAAACAACAGAAAACTCTTAACTGTTCAAGGGGTTCACATACTTTCGAGCAGCACTGTATATATATATATTATATATATAGCTAGCAAAATACGCACTTATAATAATATATTAGCTTTTGTTTTCATACTGTATATTTCAGTGTTAATAATTCCAATTAATTAATGTTGGTATACTAGTTGGTATACTAGTACTAGTATTTCTAATAATTTATTCATATGGTATTATGTATAGTTAACCTATTGCATGATGTAGCAATTTATTGTGTAGTGACCAGTAACAGTATGACATTTACATTTACATTTACATTTAGGGCATTTGACGCTTTTATCCAAAGCGACTTACAAGGTGTACATTAGTTGAAGCATATATGACATATAGTATAGTAGTATAAAGTTATTGTATAATGGTATAATTCAATCAATTTGCTTCCTGTGTGTAGCTGCTGACCAATCAAGGGTCATGCAGGACCAGATGACCGGCGCTGCCCCCTGAACCCAACAAGGAGTTTAAGGTAAGGTGACATTTCATTAATCCCCTGAAGGTCAGAGGTCGATTTATTTAAAATGTAATAACGTGATTTAGCATGTGTTAATAGAGGACCTAGTATTGAGTAGTGTAATTGCTATTATCTTATATTGTAAAACCTAGTAGTATAGAACGTATTACCCATTATCTAATATTGTAGTACTCTACTAGGTACTACAGTACCTAGTAGTGTAGACTGTATTACCTTGTGTTGTGAAGCATCTTGTGTTGTGTAGTGTTTACTGTAGTACCTTGAGTCGTGTTAAAAGTAGAACCTAGTGTTTACTGTAGTAGTGTTGTTCTGTAGTACCTAGTGTTCTAGAGTTGTTTCCTACAGTCAACCCTACAGCACTGGGTACTTCCAACACTACACAATGTGTTGTCTGTAGTACAAATTGTAGTTCCAATAGTATTCTGAAGACTTATTAAACAGTAATTTTCCCTGTGTGTTGCAGAGCAGATGTTGGAGAAATCCTTGAAAAAGATAAAGCAAAGCTAAATAGGAATTTTCCATTACAACACACACACACACACACACACACACACAGCAGACTAGAGGTTTCCTTCATATCCTTCCTCCAACCTGCCGCTGTGATCAGCACTGGATGACTGGACACCCCACCTGAAGGCTACCAGACAACACTCATTTCCCATCTTGCATTGAGTTTATGCTTATGGTTATTTTTTTTTTTTTTTAAATGAATGTAATAATTACCTGTGTCTTATGATCATCTTCCTACCATATGTACCTGTATAAAATACTTGCCTGCCTACCTAGATATTAAAGTGCTGATATACAAGTTAACTGAATGTGGAAAAACCGACATGCTTCTTTGTGTTTTGATTCATGTCATGCATGGTGTTTATAATATCAAATATAACATCTGACCACATTGTGATTACTGTCGTGGTGGTGCAGTGGAGAGAGCTGTTGTTTAATGTCTCAGAAGGTCTGGTTTCAAGTACTGCAATGGCAGTTTGGAAACCATTTACTTTTGGAAACCCAGCAATATCATGTGCATTGTAATGTTAAATATAACCTCCGACCATATGTCAGCCATCACCTCTGTGGCCTAGTGGAGTGAGCTGGTGACCATTAACCCTGGAGATATGGGTTCATGTACCACTGAAGTCTGTTTTCTTGGCAATGTGATCATTTTGGAAAAGTAAATATGTTGTGTAAATTAAATGTCATCTTTGCCTGTGCCTCTGTGGCCTAGTGGAGTGAGCTAGTGTCTATCAATCCTGATGATGTGGGTTCAAGTCCTGCTATGGTTAGTCTCCTTAGCATGTAATCATTTTGTGAAAGTGAAAATGAAATTGAAATGTCAAAAACACCCTTGGACAAATTCTTAACTTGGACCTCGTGGTGCAGTGGAGAGAGCTGTTGTTTAAAGTCTCAGAAGTTCTGGTTTCAAGTACTGCAATGGCATTTTGGAAACCCAGCAATATCATGTGCATCGTAATGCAGTGGTGAAGCGTCAGGGCCTTCAAGGTATTCAGAGAAGACCCTGGAACTCTCAGATGAAACAAAAAAAATCTTATTAATAAAATGTAATACAATTGAATCAAATGTAATCAAATTTAAATAAAATGAATAAATGAGAATGGTATCTGTGTTGTTATCTGTTATATTACAGTGTTACGTTGATTTGCAAACAATGCAACCAATCAGATATTTTTCTAGGTTGCTGGGAAGAATATCCTTCAACCAAAGTATTCCCGATGACTTTGGCCCTCAGACTGAATGAGAGCGTACGTTTGGATTGACAATTTGATCAACCAATCATATCGTGATTTGTAGCCAATGGGCGTATTCTTTCAGATTTCCCCACAGCTCAATAGGGAGCTAGAAGGTCTACTGGCTGGAGCGAGGGGATCTAGCGTAGTGCTACGTTGTTTCTACGTAGGATTTTACGTCAAAATGGCGAAGGCGAAGATGATGGGCTGTTACTTCACTACATGGACACTGCTTTACCAACTATGGTACACTTGGAAATTGGCTGCGACAATCTTATCTGCCTAAATGAGATAAGGCATAAAGTGACTGCCTCCGTGACGTCCGTCTGACTAGAATTTTCGATTTTGGTCTACAGCAGGGGTTCCCAAAGTGGGGGTCGCGGGACCCCGAGGGGGGGGGTCGCGAGATGATTTCAGAATCCTCTTGATGTGACCCATGAGGTTTATTTTTTTTAATTTAATTATTATTATTTTTTATTTATTTTTTATCATTTGTATTATTATTATTATTGTTAATAATAACGTGAGTGACAAATAAAGGAATTCTGATTTCCACAGATTCACGACAGTATCATCATTGAAAAAAAGCCAAACACAATGTTCGTGATCGCGATTACCCCCCCCACCCGTTGGACTTCACGATGTCGCGACATACACCCCCCCCCCCCCCCCCCCCCCCCCTGCTATGGTTAGTCTCCTTAGCATGTAATCATTTCGTGAAAGTGAAAATGAAATTGAAATGTCAAAAACACCCTTGGACAACTTCTTAACTTGGACCTCGTGGTGCAGTGGAGAGAGCTGTTGTTTAAAGTCTCAGAAGGTCTGGTTTCAAGTACTGCAATGGCAGTTTGGAAACCATTTACTTTTGGAAACCCAGCAATATCATGTGCATTGTAATGTTAAATATAACCTCCGACCTTGTGTTAGCCATCACCTCTGTGGCCTAGTGGAGTGAGCTGGTGACCATCAACCCTGGAGATATGGGATCAAGTACCACTGAAGTTTGTTTTCTTGGCAATGTGATCATTTTGGAAAAGTAAATTTGTTGTGTAAATTAAATGTCATCTTAGCCAGTGCCTCTGTGGCCTAGTGGAGTGAGCTAGTGTCTATCAATCCTGATGATGTGGGTTCAAGTCCTGCTATGGTTAGTCTCCTTAGCATGTAATAATTCTGTGAAAGTGAAAATGAAATTGAAATGTCAAAAACACCCTTGGACAACTTCTTAACTTGGACCTCGTGGTGCAGTGGAGAGAGCTGTCGGTGATCAGCTCTGGAGACTGGGGTTCAAGTCCTGGTGAGTGCAATGTCCCTATGTAATAAATTAACAAACTCATGTGATTTGTGATGTTAAATATACCCCTGCTTAACAACCATTGTCTCTCCGCAAAGAGTATGATACTGGCGAAGAGCCCCCTGCAGCCCCCCCCTCCAGGGGGCCGGAGATAGAAAGGGGGCTGTTGAGGTTTTTGTAGGGGATGAAAACATCTTTATTGGAACACTCAACAATTGGGGCTGCGGTTCCTGGACAAGAGAACCACCCCTTGGATCTCCTGCTCTGAAACACACAGGAAACAATACTATTTTCTAAGTCTACAAAATACTACAGACAACACATAACTAGGTACCTAAAATTGTGTAGTGTTTAAGTACCCAGTGACTTTAGGAGCCAATAAGTACTACAGAGCAACCCTACAACACTACAACACTGGGTACTAACATTAACACTGGGTTCTACAGTAAACACTACAATATAAGATAATGCTAAATCACTACATTATTACATTTAAAATAGGTCCACCTTTGACTAAACCGTTTACAGGAATAATTAAGTGTCACCTTACCTTAGAATCCTCATTTGGTTCAGGGGGCATCGCCATGGCAGCACTGGTCATCTGGTCCTGCATGACCCGCGATTGGCTACACACTGTAAGCAAATTGATAGAATGATACCATTATACAATAACTTTATATAAATATAGTAACATTATGTTATACTGGTCTCTGTCAATACTCAATACATTGCTAATATTTTTTTAATATATATATTCATAAAAAAGTATACTTCGAAGTTAACTATATAATACATTCGTCATTTAGCAGACACTTTTATCCAAAGCGACTTACAATAGTGTGTTTCAACAAAGGAAGGTAAGAGAACAACTCGTCACCAGAAGTCAAAAGTGCATTTCATTTCTAACAAGTCTCCAATAACTGAACCAATGCACAGGTAGATATATTTACATATTATAATAAAATATGAATCAATTTCATGTGCATGACATGAAATTGATTCATATGAAAGCGATCAAAGTCGAAAGATCAAGTCAAAACTCTCAATTTAAATGCACAACAATGCTTAACAAACTCATGACAGCCATTAACTAATCAGTCACCAAGTGTGCGGAAACAAAATGCAACAACCTGCTCAACGAGACGCAACACTGAGACAAAACCAGCAAATAAATCCGCAACGACATCATCTTCGCCTGTTGCCATTTTGACGTAAAATCCTATGTAGAAACAACGTAGCACTACGCTAGATCCACTCTCGCTCCAGCCAGTATACCGTCTAGCTCCCTATTGAGCTGTGGGGAAATCTGAAAGAATACGCCCATTGGCTACAAATCACAATATGATTGGTTGATCAAATTGTCAATCCAAACGTACACTCATTCAGTCTGAGGGCCAAAGTCATCGGGAATACTCTGGTTGAAGGATATTCTTCCCAGCAACCCAGAAAAATATCTGATTGGTTGAATTGTTTTTCAACACAAAACCACTCAAATGCGTGCATGGACCGAGAAAGACAAACAAATCAACGTAACTGTAATATAACAGATAACAACACAGATACCATTCTCATTTAGTCTATTTGATTAAATTGTATTACATTTGATTTCATCTGAGAGTTCCAGGGTCTTCTCTGAATACCTTGAAGGCCCTGACGCTTCACCACTGATATATATCTATAGATAGATATATATATCTCTATATAGATATATCTATAGATATATATCTATCTCTATCTATAGATAGATAGATATATATACACATATACATATATACACACATCTATATCTATATATATATACATCTATATATATACATATATACATATATATATACACATATACATATATATACATATACATATATATACATACATATACATATATACATATACATATATATATATACATATATATATATACATATATATACATATACATATATATACACATATATATATATACACATATATACACATATATATATATACACATATATATATATATATATACATATATATATATACATATATATACACATATATATATATACATATATATATATATACATATATATATATATATACATATACATATATATATATATACATATATATATATATATACATATACATATATATGTATATATACATATATATATATATATACATATATATGTATATATACATATATATATATATATATACATATACATATATATACACATATATATATATACACATATATATATATATACATATATATATATATATATATATATATATACATATACATATATACATATATATATACATATACATATATACATATATATACACATACATACACATACATATATATACCGTATATGTGTGTATATATCTATATATACACATATATATATATATGTGTGTGTGTGTATATATCTATATACAGATCCGGTCCATTTGATGATTATGTATTCACATCTCAAACCCAGAGTCTTTTGGCTGAGAGTGGAACTCCCTGACCACTAGACTACACATTCATATCAACGTTGAGATGATAGAGTAACAGTCACCTGTCAGAGACCTGCTCCAGGTCCATCTTCTGGTCGCTGTAGAGGAGCAGCTGGCTGACCGAGTCACGCAGCACACCCATTAAGAAGTGGATGAAGGCGAAGCGCTGCACCACCCACGCCCTGTTACTGGAGTCCAGCAGCCGCCATGGTACAGGTCACAGGTCAACCACTAGAGACAAAACACACAAGGTAAGGCTCTGTGAGGAGCAGAGCATGATGGGAGATGAGGTGTGTATGTTTAAACTACAGAAAACAATTCAAGTTCACCTTGACTTATGAGTCAAGAAAATATGTACATTATATTCCCAGATCGGAAATGTGCCACAACAGAAACTAACTAAGAATACATTAAAAAGAGATTAAAAAAATAACAACAATAATACTACAAACAACAGAAAGTAGACACATAATTAAATATTAATAGACAGTGATATGTTACATTAATATTTCTTGTCAAAGTTATCCCTGACACAACAAACACAATCATAATCACAGCACAGATCTGTACAGTTTACACTGATAATATAAGCAACTTATTCAATATGAAATATTGACAATGAAAAGGGTTAATAGGCTCTGGTTGGTGAAGAAGAGGTACAACGTGCTTCATGTTGAATATTAAATAAAATATGAATACAGGCTCCACTAGAAAACATGGATACATGGAAAATCTGTAAAGAGCTGGGATGAAAGGAAGGGGCAGACTGGCACAAAAAAACGGCCCGGGAATTTGTACCTGGCGGGACCACTCTCCAGGGGGCGGGGATGGGGAGGCAGTGACCCCTTACAAGGTTATTAGTTGTCCGGTTATTTGACAAAAAAGTATGCATTTTAATGTCATATTGGGGTCACATTTCCCATAATAACTGATATTAGTAGTTTTTGAGTTCATGTAACACCAATTAGCCTACAACTAAATGATTATAGTGTCTATGTAACATACAAGCCCAGTGGCTATATGCATTTGGGATTTTAACAGATGTTAACAGATCATTGATACTGCCTTGATGACTTACAACTATTCAGCCAACCATGTGTTCCATACTGTACCAGCATTATTTACATTTCTTAATTTTTCATTATTTCCACCAAATTCCCATAGGAACCCAATCAAAACAGAGCGGTTATAATATTGCTTTAACTTGAAAATACGATATTTTGAATATTTCGATCATAGACATCAATCACCGAAACTCATGGCATGCAAAGTATACGCAACCAAATGCTAAAGATGAGTGAATGTGACCTTGCCATGACAAAGAGTATGAATACGTATGCAATGAACATTGCATTTGATTTATGGTTACTATTATGATTTATTTGGACTGTGCTAGGGGGTGAATACTTTGACTGCTATACTTACTAACCATGCTGAACCAGATAGCGTCAAAGTCGATTACGAGTTACGAAGCTTTTTCGCATTGTTCGCATTCAAATGTTAAACTACTAGCATGCTAGCAGTGCCGGTTAGTCAGATGCTGGAATTTGTTCTTGTTTTTCTTACCTTTTCTTCTCCCTTTGCTTTTCAGCAACACCCGTACGCTTTGTAGCGTGTTGAGGTAGCTCCATTTCGCCACACAAACACCTTGCCTAGCCTAGCCTAGCCTAGCTTAGCTTAGCTTAAGTCCACAGCCAATGCGGCCACACGCATCTCTCTCTGCGGCACCCATCGTCTGATTGACAGGTGACAGCCAACAGCTGAAGGGAAAGGGGCGGGACAAACCCACGTGGACTAAAGTTAATTGGCCAGCCACTACTAGTGAAACTATCTAAACATATTCAATCATATTATCATATTAAAAGGCCCACCCCATTGGTCACAATGCTTTGGGCCATCTAGCCAACTGCTGCAGTAAACACACATACATACATACATACATACATACATACACACACACATACATACATACATACATACATACATACATACATACATACATACATACATACATATACATACATACACACACACACATACATACATACATACATACATACATACACACACACATACATTTTTGTTTTTGTTTATTTTAGTGTATATATCATTTTTATTTGATGGTGTTGTTTTTAGGATTCATACTGCGGGAGGGAACGGGGAGTAAGCGTTCCTATGTACGTGTTACAAATGGCAAATACAAATTTTGTATCTTGTATCTTGTATCCTGGAGAATTCTGCATCTTAAACTTAATGTTTGTCTTAAAGACACTGTAAGAATTGAACAGCGGGAGCTTATTAAGTGTATTTGCAGGTGTTTGGTGAACTGGTTAGTAACTCGATGTGTGGCGGTGGTGTCATTCTAGCAGGTGAAAGTGATGCAATCCCTGTTGAGAAAATCAATCAACACATCCTCTAGGAACACAGTAGTCACACTTTCTGAAAGGAAGAAAAAAAAGTCGACATTGTGGTGCATTGTTTTAGTTGTCTGCATCATCTGAGAAATACATTAAGTTAAGCATTTGCTTCCTAGTTCACTGTGTGAAAAATCACCAGGTTCTTAGAAGAGTGACACAAGACGGGACAGCACACTGGAATGCTGCTGCAGTCCGGTCCAAAGCTGCAGACTTGCAATTTCATCTTTGAATCTTTTAGGAACAACGATAATGTGACAAATCGGTCGTTAAGAAATGAACCATCAAAAACATTTATGCAATTGTAAACACTTTTACCAAAATATATTATGCACCTGCAATTCGGGCATCGACTATTTACCCTCTTTGGAACTCATTGTTGGCTCATGTTGCTTTGAAAAGTTACATATCAAAGTCATAGTTGTTTTCATATTAAAACTAAAACCACACCTGTAACGTGTGTAAAGTTCTCTTGGTTGCAAGCCCTTATGAGGTACTTGGACCGATATCCTCTATCCAATTGTATAACCTGAGAAATATATAAAATAGCAATCTATATCATATTTCTTTATATTGTTTTTAATATGCCAGGCGTTAGTGTCTGCAATAAACAAATACAGCGCCAGAGTATATCATTTAATGATCAATAAACGAATACAGCGGCAGAGATTTAGAGCTTGCTCAGCTAGCAATTCACATGAAGTTACCTGAAGGTGGTCCGTTGGGTCACCGTGAATGAAGCCCTTTGACACAACCACTGCAAAAGTGGACTTTGTGCGACCACATACAAAATACTTTCGTTCATCTTAAAGTGACGGACAACGCGTCCAATCAGCGTCGACATGATAGAGACGTACCTTTTACGTCGTTGTGGTTTCTGACTTGGGAAGTGTTTTTGACTTGTGCGTGTGTTTCCGACTCGTGTGTTTCCGACTTGTGCGTGTGTTTCCGACTTGTGCGTGTGTTTCCGACTTGTTTGTGTTTCCAACTTGTGGGTGTGTTTTTGACTTGTGCGTGTGTTTCCGACTTGTGCGTGTGTTTCCTACTTGTGGGTGTGTTTTCTGTAATGTCGTGGTTTATGATTTGGCGTGCATGTTTTCTGATTTAGAGTTGTTTTCTTATTGTGGTTGTGATTTGCACTTCAGGGCCACCATACATTTCGCTGGGAGATGCCTGCCTGCAGGTAGTTTGCAGATATTCGGGAGTTCGAACCATGGACCCTTTCAGCTGGGAGTCAAAACTCTGTCTCTCATTTGTCCTTTTTTCAGTCGGCCTCTCCCTCTCTTCCCTTTTAGAGTATCACAAAAATCCTACATTGTTTTATTTTTTATTCCAGGCATTTGATTCACTCATTGATCGGTTTTTCCTCGTCCAGAGGGGAATACGTAATGATTGATACGATAGAATAAAGCAACCATTGTGGAGTTCAACTTATAAATCAATGCCAGGATTACTAGGTATTATTCTGCAAGTAAAGTAAATCAATGCATAAGGACTAAGGCTAAGGACTAAGTGTTCAACGGTGATTTATTAAGCTGCTTTTTCATTTAGCTGCTGATTTTCAACTCTTTTTTAGCCTATGTTCTTGTGTATATGTGTGTGTGTGAGAGAGAGAGGCAGAGATCAAGAAAGAGAGCTCTTACATGCTCTCAAAACTGTGGCTTATGGAAACACTGCCACCTGTTGACAAACTGTTTTCATTACATCACATTTTTAAGTGCAGGTTTTGGTTATTATATTGGCTAGTACAGGAGTGGACGTACAATAGTTGAATTACGAAATCAATTATGACCTTCATACAATAATACAATATAACAATTTCCGACGGCAAATTGATTGTTTCTATTGCATTGCTTTTAATTGATTTGCAGTATGATGATAAGTACAGACTTTATAAAATAACACAATTACTTGATTGATTAGATTGAACCCTGGCACTCCTTTTCTAGGACTAAGGGCTTTTTATTTAAGCTCATGAAAAGCTTTAAGTTGTTAAGACTTAAAAGCTCTAACTACAGTGCACAAAGGTATTAGAGCAAGCTTTCTAAGTTGGATATGGTAGCATGACGTGTCAGTTGCAATAAAAAAAAAAAATTCAAAAACATGTACACAAACAATGATCATTAAGCTCAGTGCAACTCATCTCTTGTGCCACTCATTATCTCCATCTCCCAGAATGCTTTGCTTTACTATTACTGTCAAGAAAACCCCAAAATGCAGCCATTTTCGTTGCGTACATTCAGCGTGTTATACATGTTATGATGAGTGCACAAAAAGTTGGCCAAAGCACACTGCAGAAAGTAACAAAACCGGCCGCACAGTTGATTGGATGAAATAAGTCAGAATTTGTCCATGGCGCTTTTTGTTCATTCCAAATAAACCGGTTTAGAGCACTGAACACGTTTTAAACACACGGTACCTGATTTATGGTGCCCTCACACCATAGCGATCACCAGTTGCGTATGGTTGCGAATAGAAAATAGTGGTCATAAGTTCCGAACGCAACTAATAGGTTTTATAGGATTGAAGTACGCAACAAGCACGCAGGTGATCGCAGACACACAGAGTAAGTTCGGAAATGTTTAACATGTTCAATAATTCTCTGCGAATGCCTGCGATCAATTTATACGCAACAGGGACGCAACAGGTACGCTACGCGCGCAACACGATCGCAACAGGTACGCTACGCGCGCAACACGATCGCAACAGGTACGCTACGCGCGCAACACGATCGCAACAGGTACGCTACGCGCGCAACACGATCGCAACAGGTACGCTACGCGCGCAACACGATCGCAACTCATAAGTTATGAACGCAGGTCCAAATTTGAGGTATCTGGCCAGGTTTTGGGGTCACTTTTATCAGATTTCTTGGTAGCTTTCCCCATGTTGACACTTCGATGACCAAATCAATCGGCTCCGCTTTTATAGGTTTTTATCACGTGACCGATATTCGCAAATACCACGCAGGTCAAACGCAACTTGTAAGTTTTGAACGCAACTCGTAAGTTCTGCACGCAACCCACACGCAACTCACACGCAACCCATAGGTCGAATAGCTTACGAATTGACAAAACTGTTGATTTCGGTTGCGTTTGGTGCGTATACAAATAGTTTTTACACGCAACTCATAGGTTTCAGCATACGCTATGGTGTGAGGGCACCATAAGGAACAAGTTTTGGAGGGTAAGGCCCCGATCACACAGGACGCGGTTTTTGCAACGGAAGGCACCTTTTTCCGATGGTTTTATATCGGCAGTACGCGTTTTGCACGCTGTTGGTGCTCATCGTGTTTTGTTTTTTGTCTGAATTGTCCAATCAGATGCATTTAGAGGTGGGACTTACGTGGTGATTCCGCAAACAAACATGGAGGAGAGACTGGTCGTTGCTACTGCGGGATACCCGGAGCTGTATCATTTCACTGATCGGAATTACCACAATATAATTAAAAAATTATTAAAAAAT
>CM051022.1:10376468-10413968 GCA_027704905.1 Muraenolepis orangiensis | reverse complement strand
ATGACAATTATTCCTTGCCTTACAATAATGGAATATGTTGTAATTATATTTACTATTGAGTAATTTAGAAGAAACTTTTATCCAGTAAGGGTAATTAAGGAGCAGGTAGGGGTTTGAGCATCTTGCTCAGTAAATGGCTTCAATGGCAATAGGAATTGAACCCAGTACATTTCAGCTTAGAGGCACACACTCGATCAACCAGCATCCTACACTCTATTACGAAATGATGGAGAAACAGAGCAAGAGGAGAGAACCTACGGTCCACGTGATGAAGACCTCTCCGTTTCGGCCTCCATAACCGGCCACGTCATTCGGAGAAACGACAGGAGCTGACCAAAGAAAACAAGAGGAAAAAAAGGAGTGCATCAAAGCATGCTAGTATTCATAGCATAGCCCCCCCCCCTAAACACTGTCACTGTCTCAACCTGGCCTGGATAAGCTACATATACTGGCGGCAGTATAGCTCAGGTTAGAGCGGGTTGCCTCACAAACAAACAACAAACAACAAAAGCTGTCGAGGTGTCCTTGAGCAAGACACCCTAACTGCTCCTGACGTAACTGGCTGTCTCCTTGCATGGTTGACTCCGCCGTCGGTGGTTGAATGCGTGTATGAATGGGTGAATGTGAGGCATGACTTGTAAAGCGTTTTGGATAAAAGCGCTATACAAAAGCAGCTATTACCATTATAAGCGGTAGACGATGGTTGGATGGTATTTAGCTGTCATTACGGTCACTTGCTCAAGGACGCAAACACGACACCTGCCCCCTACAGAACAACTTCAAAATCGACCCTGCCCTTGTGCTTAATCCTGATTTTCCCCCCGTCAAACAACTTGGCTACCACTACACTATGCCAATCCACCCCCCCCCCTGGCTGTTTTCAATGTTGTCTCTTACAGGAGTCCCAGGTCTTGATCTTGATGGAGGGGATGCTGGCTTCCCCATCGCCATACTGGTTGGTGGCGATGACCCTGAACTGGTACTCCATCCAGGGGAAGAGATCGGTCACATCTGCCATCTCCGCGTTACCGTCCAGGAACGACGGCGCTTCAACAAACAGGCGGGGGAACATCATAGGGTTTAGCCGCAAACAGCAATAGTCTTTTGGTGTTTGGTTGGCTCACACGTTCACACAAACACTGTTGAAATGAATGTCTTTACTTCTTACTTATGTGTTCAAATTCAAGGAATATGAACATGTATTTAATTCAGGGAAACCTGTTTTAATATCTAAAACAACTGATTGAGACTTCACATCTGCCTCTGTTCAAAATGGCTAATTTAACAGTTAAATCAAAATTGGAACAGATAGCCATTAGACAAACGTAAACTCAAACCTGTTTGTTGAAAATTCAACTAATCATCATCACAGGCCTACGTGAGCGCACCATCGTCGTTTTTTTCCTGAAGCAATGTCGCCCCCTAGTGGTAGCATACAGCACTCACAGGTGGAGGCGTTTCTCCAGTCGTCCTCATTGAGAGCCCAGAAGTGTCTGGTCTGGATGGTGTAGTGGAGGATGGGGCTGTTGTGGTCGCCTCCTTTGCTCCACACCAGCTTGATGGAGGAGTCTCTGATCTCCTCCACACGCAGGACACCGGGAGGCCCGGGGACGCCTGGCGAACGGGTGGTGGAAGGAGATGAAAGGTAGACCGGTAGAATGGAAAAGTAGAAATAAAGACAAACAAGGGAAATGAAGGTGGATTTACAATAAAAAAAAATAAAAATTGAAACAATAATTTTTTTTATTGTTCTTATATCTTAACTTTATACTCTTGAAAATCAATAGTTATACTTTAGTTTTATTGAAGTTCTACTGTAGTATAATACACTATAGTTTGCATTAACATTATAAACCTAACTGTTATAACTTACTTTACCAGACTGTTATGAATAAAGTACTAATTAATCTACTCTACTTTAATCAATCTAACCTTTTCCCATCTAGTCTGGCATAGCCTTGTCTAGTCCAATCCAACCCAATCAAATCGAATCTAACAGATGACCACGGTGTCCTCTCTGGTCACGCGTGCAGTGAACTGTGAGGCAGGTCCCCGGGACTGACCTACGATCTTGAGGTCGGCGTACGCGGTGGCGTTGTCCACCACGGTCTGAGCGGTGCACGTGTAGCGACCCCCGTGCCACACCTGGACGTTCATGATCTTCAGGTCCCCGTCGCCGTCCGAGTCCTGGCCGGTGGGAGGGAGGGGGAGTTAGAATTTGTTCGATTAGTGAGCTAGTACTTTATACATACCAATACCAAATTAAGGAAACAATTGTGAACAATCCAACAGGCCATTTTGATAATATAATCTAATAATAAAAAAACAAGTAATAATAATAATAAAAATAAGTCATAATCATCAACATCATCGTCATCAGTACCATGACTCGCTCATAGTGTTCCCACTCGGCGTGGAAGTCGATGACCCGGTAGTCGATGGCCCAGACGAAGGTGATGTCCAGCATGGGGTCGTAGGACGCGGCGCACCCCAGGATCACCTCCTCGCCCACCTTGGCCATCGTGTCCTCGGGTACCACCGTGAGGCTGGTGGCCTCTGGAAGAAGAAGAGGAGACAACAACACAATGAGTTAGAGAGAGAGAGAGAGAGAGAGAGAGAGAGAGAGAGAGAATTGTGACTTAACTATCGTGATAATACCATATCATGGGGGGGGAGGGGGTGGGGGTCATTGCCAACCCCCACCCACACACACACACACACACACACACACACACACACACACACACACACACACACACACACACACACACACACACACACACACACACACACACACACACACACACACACACACACACACACACACACACACACACACACACACACACACACACACACACACACACACACACACACACACACACACACACACACCTGTGATAGTGAGCGAGCCGGAGCTGTTGGCCTTCCCCCGGTCGTTCTCCGCCAGGCAGGTGTACACACCCTCGTCATTCTGAGTGGCGTTCAGTATCTCCAGACTCCCGTCGTACAGCAACGAGATGCTGGGGGAACAACACAAAGAATACACCTTGACTACATATCCCAGAAGGCACCTCTCTGGGGTTGTTATTGTTCCCTGTCTGAATGCACCACCAGACCAGTCTGACCCATAATGCTATACATGTACCATTTGCTACTATTTATACATTAGTACTTTATACTACTATATACACTACTATACACATATACACTTACGACGGATGGTACAATCCAATAGAATCCACCTTTCTGTGTTTTGGACACTCCTTAACACATTTTAATTTAATTATTTGTAGATTTTTTTGGGGATAAAAGTGTATACACATCATTTTTATTGTGTAAAGTATTTTTTTATAATATTGTGTTTTAGGAAATTCATACTGCCGGAGGGAATGGGGAGTAAGCATTCCATTGTGCATTGTTGCAAATGGCAAATAAAAACATCTTGATTCCATTTACTATTTACATCTTGCTCAGGGTAGGTCTAACGGTAGGCTGTGGACACTGGGGATTAAACCCAGACAGTTTTTGCACTCACAAAAGTCTGCTAAAATGTCTGCTAAAATGTCTGCTAAAATGTCTGCTAAAATGAATAGTGATAAACGGTGGCTTACACAACACATGTATGTGGTTTCTTGCAGTTCAAGATTCAAGATGTTTTCATTTGCCATATGCAACAACAATACAACAACACACACATCTTTTTAGAATAGCCTTTCACTATATTTAAAAAAAAAACCCACTGGTTGCCATGCCGGCGTAAACCGTCGCTGCTTTTATTCTGTTGTTTTATTTAAACCATTTTTTACTCTGAGGCACTTTGAGTTTTGTCTACGCAAATTAAAAGTGTGCTTATAAATATAATTTATTATTATTACTACTACAATGGAATGCTTACTCCCCATTTCCTCCCAGAGTGTGATTTTTCTTAAACACTGTACTATGGTACCACGGCGGTACGGACCGTGAGTTGTTGTAGAGCAGCTCCTTCCCCTTGGTCCAGATGAAGCGCGGTCGGGGGGCGGCTCGGGGCCGACACTCGACCACCACCCGGCTGTCCCTGGCTCCCAGGAGCTGCCTCTTCACCGGGTTCAGCTCGAAGGTCGGAGCACAGGCTGAAATGTAGAAAATGGATTAAAAAAGTTATTATAATAATAATAATAATAATAATAATAATGAATGAAATGTATATTTAGATATATATAGAAAAGGTATATAGGTGTTTTCACGGCACCCAATACATTTTATATAGGGAGTCTGGGGTTTCTAGTTTTGTTTAAGGATTTTTCTGTTCATTCTTGATGTGTGAATAATGAATACTATATTGTGTATATATACACATACATACATACATACATACACATACGCCACCCTATATATATATATATGTATATATATATATCCCATATGGGATTAATAAAGTACAACTCGCCTTATCATATCACAATTTCAAATGCACAAACACAACACAACTGGTAGGCGGTAGCTTGCATCTTAACCAGCCAATAAGAGGGCATGATGACGAGCCGACTCACCAATCACGCGCAGCTCTGCGTTGGCGTACTTGATGCCCCAGTAGTTTTCAGCGACACACTGGTACATCCCGGAGTCGTCGAACGTTAGACTGGAAAACTTCAGCTCCCCTTTTCCGAACTATGAAATACATGAAAAAAAACAAAACAAACAAATAGTTTGATGTGTAGCAATAAAATCTGGACATAGTTCTCATTACAAAAAAAAAATCGAATACCCACATATCGATTTTGAATTAATCTCCAACCCTACAGATACACCTATAATGTGTTTTGAGTTGTTTTTGTCTGTCAAGTTTGGACTATATATATAACATGTAATATTTAATGATTTACAAAGGCCGGTGTTCTCTCATACTCTCTCAAGCTGAAACATATGGCTTTGTCAATCATTTAATAAGTTACTTACTACTTAAATAAGTGAGCAACTCAAGTAAGCAATAAACAATAAGCAATAAGCAACGGAACTGTAACGAACTGTCCAGAACTGTAATGCCCAGCTGCGGCCACTAGAGGGGGCTGTGGCTCACTCCTAACAACACCATCCAGGGATAAACAAAAGGGGAGGGGCCACGTATCCCACCATGTAGCCGTCTTTGTACCAGCGGATGAAGGGGAAGGGCTTCCCGGAGGCCACGCAGCGCATGGTGTGCTCCGAGCCCAGGTCCACCTGCGTGTTGTTGATGGTCTCCGCCCACTCGGGAGCAGCTGGTCACCAAAACAAACAAACAACATCATCATGTTGACCCTCTTGTAATTGGTGCAGATATATCAGGTCGATTGTTCGATAATAATTGTAATATGGTGAGAAAGCTTTGTTGCTTCCTTTATTGGTAAGTGAACCGTTTTTAGCCGTTATATCTTCATGTTGTTGTTGTTGTTGTTGGATTTGATGTCAAATGCACTCTGTTGACCTATACTATCTCTGTGTGTCTGAGATGTAACGACCATTTTCTCATGATTCCTTCAGCTACTCTGCCCTTCAGTATGGTTTTGTTTTTTGTCTTTTGTAAAAATGGTCGCACATCACTTTTTCCACAGTCACCATCATCATCATGTGCAACGAATGACAACACGTAGAAAAAGGAATGGGTTGACCTTATTCTAAAGGTCAAAGGTTGACCGCGAAGGCTTCCTCAAACGGCATTAATATTCGCCGCGGCGCGTGAGAACTGCGAAAGGCAGGTCTCACATTTGTCTGGTGTGACACATCGCCGCCACCTGGTGGTAAGGAACTCACACTCCACGTAGAGCCAGGCCTTGTGGACGTCCTTGCCCTTGGTGTTGATGGCCTCGCAGTCGTAGGCGCCGGCGTCCTCGTACTGCACGTTGTACAGGTGCAGCCGGGCGCCCGACTCGCTGATCTGATGGGTGGCGGGCAGGTCGGTGCAGTCCACCTTCCGCCACACGATGTCAGGGACGGGACTGAACACACACACACACACACACACACAATACACATACACAGGAAACCAATAATAAAATCACCACATTGACCAGTGACTTTCAATATAATATTGATGGTGGATTAACTACCTTGCTATTTACCAATAAGATAATAATTATATACATACATATAGATACATACACATATATGTATATATATATATATATATATAAATATATATGCATATATGAATATATACGCATATATACAGTATATATATGCATATATACAGTATATATATGCATATATACAGTAATATATAAATATATTATAAATATATATACATATATATACATGTATATCTATTTATATATAATTATAAATAAAAAGAGAAACAATATTGTACATATACGTATATTGTCATATCTTCTGGATATCGGTATCAGAGGCTCCTTGTCCTACCGATATACTCCTGGTCTTCTCAGGGCGACTTACTTGCCCAGGGCGAAGCACTCCAGCGTGATGTTGGAGGCCAGCAAGGCCGTGGTGTCTGAAAACATCACAGCAATGTCTGCTGGGTACCTCCTCTCCTCGCCTAGAGGGTCGAGAGGCAGGGAGGGAGGGCGGGAGGAAGGACAGAGGGAGGCAGGGAGTGAGTGAGGGAGGGATGATGAAAAGGTGGAAGGAGATGGGGGAGGGGGGAGGAAGGGATGGAGGAGGAGAAATGAGGGAGGGGGGAGGAAGGAAGGGAGAGCGGAGGGAAAATTAGGGAGGGGGGGGAGGAAGAAAAGGAGAGGGAGGGAGGAAGAAAAGTAGGGAGGAGAGGGGGGAGTGAGGGAGGGGGGAGTGAGGGAGGAGAGGAGGATGGAGGGTGGGAGGGATAGAGGAAGGGAGGAGATAGGAGAGAGGGGAGGGAATGAGGGAGGTTTGGGAGGAAGAAAATGGAGGAGAGGGAGGGAACGAACCAAAGAAAGAAAGCACTTTGGAACACGTTGGAAGCCTCAAACGATCGACAGATGGAAAGACACGAGAGCGACAGACGGGGACGCCTCTTTTAGACGACAGCAGGGCAGGGGGTCGTACGCTCACCTTCGTCGGGCGGCGTGGGGATGAGAGGGATGAACTTGGAGAAGACGCTCTTGCCGATGATGGGGCTGGAGACGAAGCAGGAGTAGTTGCCGGCGTCCTGGGCCTCCACGCGGGAGATGTACAGGTTCCCCGTCCGCTGGGACACGAAACGGCGGCGGTCCGTCTGCAGGAAGACGGGGAACTCGTTGAAGATCCAGCGGTACGACACCTCGGCTGACGGGGGGAGAGGGGGAGGGAGATAAGAGAGGGAAAACATAAGAGTTGAAAATGGAAACTCACGACGGATGGGACAATCCAATAGAATCCACTTTTCCATTTAATTATTTGGAAATTGCTATTGCTATTGATAAAAGTGTCTGCCAAATGGCTAAATAGTAAATAACAGTATGACTAATATTGACGTAATTGAAAACGTATTGAAGTAAATAATCAATACAAATTAAAAAAACTGTTTTAGATACGTGCCATTAATGAGCGGTTAGAGTTTAGGCCATAGCTAGGTCATCTTGATGAAGGATGCGATGTTGGAGTTTTAATCCCAAAGTTTAGACTGGGAGTCGACCCCCCCATGAGGTAAACGAGTAATTAGTAACTACTGCTACATACCTGGCCATGCTTTAGGGGGCACACAGAGGAGAACGGCCCCCTGTCCCTCTTTGGCGTAGACAGGGTCTCTGTCCTCCTGTGGGAACTCATCCATGACTGGAGTCAGAGACCAGAGAAAGAACAGAACAGAACATGAAATTACATTGACATTCGGCCATGCATAATGCTAAATCATCAATCATTGAGTGATTTATACTTTGCTGGATTGCAATTTGCAGTCATAGTAGCAGTAACAACATTAGCTACAATAAACCATAAAAAAAAACTATAAAACATTTAAGGTGGCTAAAGTGAGTGATATTAGCTATAGTTAGCAATGCTAGCTAACTTTGGCTAGGTACTTGTTAGCTAAGTTAACCATGCTAAAGTTAACAATACTAACAAGTACCTAGCCAAAGTTAGCAATGCTACCCAAAGTTAGCAAAGCTAACATTAGCCCTACTGTCCCAAGCAGAGTTAGCAATGCAGCGCACTAGCTACAGTTAGCAATGTAGCCCTAGTAGCTACAGTTCGCAACCTAGCCGAACTAAGGAAAGTATCAGCAGCGCCTACATACATCCGAACTTGACCCTGGCCTCCTTGCTGATGACGGTGCCATAGATGTTCTTGGCCACACAGATGTAGGAGCCGGCGTGCTTCTTCTGCCGGGGGTTGGTGATGACCAGGTTGCCCCCCACCAGGCTGTAGTGCTCGTCGGGCTGCTCCATCAACTTGATCTCCCAGTTGTCACGTCGCCACCTGGTGGAGAAAAAAAACCCCAGATAAGACAGATATAACGGATCGGAAATAAATTAGGAAAGCATTTGTCCTCCAAAAGTGTGACAAATCAGATTCTGAAAGTGGGCGACTGGCTAAAGGCGGTAAGTGTTCTCGTCGGTTTAAAAAAAAGCTAGTAGATGGAAAACAACGGACAACCATGGAATATCTTTTTGCCCCCAGAAGGTGTTACCTGTAGGAGGCTGGTGGGTTGGCTCTAGCCCTGCAGTTCATGGATATTCGTTCATCAGGGGAGTCCTCGTTGTAGACCACGTCCAGAGGTTCCTCTTCAAAGATCGGCCCGTAGCCCGTAGCATCCTCTGTCACCGTCAACCACACATCAGGGATTTCAATGGGTCACTCCATGTCCATTTTGATACATTAAAGAAGTCTAAAATCTGGAGGATTGAATCCTCTTTATTTGGTCACATACATGTAAACACACACACAGTAAAATGTGTTTCTCTGCTTTTAACCCATCCTAGTATTAGGAGCAGTGGGCAGTTATTTGTATATACAGCTGCTCCAGGGGGAGCAGTGTAGGGGATCTGGTGCCTTGTTGCTCAAGGGCCCAAGTCCCAACAAACTGAGCTACTGCCGCCCCAAATTGTACATGCATACACGACACAGGTGATATACAAATACAACATAGGCCTATATAACACACTATATATATATATATATATATATATATTCTTCTTCTTCCTCCAAACACGGCGAGTGGAGTTTATGCCAAAAAGCTCTATTTTGGTCTCATCAGACCACATGACCTTCTCCATTCCTCCTCTGGATCATCCAGATGGTCATTGGCAAACCTCAGACGGGCCTGGACATGCGCTGGCTTGAGCAGGGGGACCTTGCAGGATTGCAAAGTCTGCAGGATTTTAATCCATGACGGCGTAGTGTGTTACTAATGGTTTTCTTTGAGACTGTGGTCCCAGCTCTCTTCAGGTCATTGACCAGGTCCTGCCGTGTAGTTCTGGGCTGATCCCTCACCTTTCTCATGATCATTGATGCCCCACGAGGTGAGATCTTGCATGGAGGCCCAGACCGAGGGAGATTGACCGTCATCTTGAACTTCTTCCATTTTCTAATAATTGTGCCAACAGTTGTTGCCTTCTCACCAAGCTGCTTGCCTATTGTCCTGTAGCCCATCCCAGCCTTGTGCAGGTCTACAATTTTGTCCCTGATGTCCTTAGACAGCTCTTTGGTCTTGCCCATTGTGGAGAGGTTGGAGTCTGATTGATTGAGTGTGTGGCAAGGTGTCTTTTATACATGTAACGAGTTCACAGGTGCAGTTAATACAGGTAATGAGTGGAGGATAGGAGGGCTTCTTAAAGAAAAACTAACAGGTCTGTGAGAGCCGGAATTTTTACTGGTTGGTAGGTGATCAAATACTTATTTCATGCAATAAAATTCAAATGAATTACTTAAAAATCATACAATGTGATTTTCTGGGTTTTGTTTTAGATTCCGTCTCTCACAGTTTAAGTGTACCTATGACAGACCTCTACATGCTTTGTAAGTGGGAAAACCTGCAAAATCGGCAGTGTATAAAATACTTGTTCTCCCCACTGTATATAGATTCACCAATGCGGTACAGATTTGTAGAAGACAAAACTCACCTCCATAGATTCTCGGCTCACCAAACAAGACGGCCCCTATGACCCAAGAACATGACAGTATTCACGTTAGCATCAAAAAGGCAACAACAAAAGGCTTACACATTAAATACCACATCATATTATATCATATTTCCCACATTTTGCATTCATTGCAAACAGTGGCCAACTGTCAACCTCAAAATATGCTATTTCTCTTTAGTTTTAAGAAGTGGCATGTTCTAAAAGGCAATGACCAGCTATAGGTTTGTCACATCAGTGTAAGTAGCATCGTGTTCTTATATAATAAAAATAGAAATAGACAAACAAAGTAGATGTGCTGTACAACTTACCTGAGAGGGAGATGGAGGAGGAGAGGAGGAGGACCAGCTGCAGGACAGTGGCAGCCATGAGTCAGAGGACGGAGTGACTCACTCAAGGACAAAGAGCAGAGGCGGGACAACAGAGAGACCGGGAGAGAGAGAGAGAGAGAGAGAGAGAGAGAGAGAGAGAGAGAGAGAGAGAGAGAGAGAGAGAGAGAGAGAGAGAGAGAGAGAGAGAGAGAGAGAAAACAGATCTATGGGGAGGTCACACAAAAAACAGAGAGAAGCTAAAGAGGTTTTCAGACCCTTGCATCTCATAGACCCACAGCGCCATCAGCAGGTAGGGGTCAGGGATGCATTATGGGTCGACTGTGGGGCAGCAGCAGCAGTAGTAGTAGTAGGGGTAGCAGAAGCTCAGGAGGTAAAGTGGTTGTCTCACAACCGTAAGGTTGCATGTTTGACCCCCCCCCCCCCGGCTCCTCCTAGCAAAAAGTGTCGAGGTGTCCTTGAGCAAGACACCCTAACCCCTAACTGCTCCTGACGTGCTGGCTGTCTCCTTGCACGGCTGACTCCAACGTCGGTGGATTAATGTGTGTATGAATGGGTGAATGTGAGGCGTGACTTATACAGTGCATTGGGGTTCGAACTAGCATAAATAACCACAAAATTGTTGCTTTAACAATACAAATGAAAACAGATAATGCCACTGTTAATTACAGAAATGAATAGACCCATTTATTTATTATTTATTCATTATAGTTATTATTTTCCTGTTCCTGAGTCCCAGCATCTCAAATAGATGCTATAGTAACAGGTTAGCTTCAAAGAAGGTCCTACACAGCTCATGTGTATGTGTAACAACAGTCATACACAGCTCTTTACACCGCAGGGCAGAATGAAACCAATTAGCTCTAACACTGTTAACACACACACACACACACACACACACACACACACACACACACACACACACACACACACACACACACACACACACACACACACACACACACACACACACACACACACACACACACACACACACACACACACACACACACAGAAACACGTGTGCACGTCACTTCTGCCCAGAGCACAGGGCAGCAGTGTGGCTGCAGCTGATATCATCCTTCATGTCACACTGGGAGAGTATATTCGATTCAATTCATTGTTGAACACAATTGAATATACTCTCCCACAGTGGCATGAAGGGCGGGAGGATGAAAAACAGAAGGACCATTGCTGGATAAATAGATTGAGGTGGGAGAAACAGGGAGGGAGGGTGGTGGTGGTGGTGGAGCTAGAGAGCTATATTTACTATTTAGTCTTTTAACAGACACTTAAACCCAAAGCCTCTTAAATACAAATGCATGTTGTTAAGGGTATGCAGGTAAGGGTTAGTGCTAGCTTGTGTGTTATCTTGTTTAAGGAATGCCTAAAGTGTTAGGCGAAAGACAAGAGTTCAAACGACTATCCGCTGCTACACTATCCTGCTTTTACCACGAAGTTACTGTCATTTAAGGCAACTTTTCCCCCCAGTGTTGGTGGTAGAGGACGGTTAGCTCACCTCTCCGAGCTCTCGCCCTTATTAACCACAGGGGTTTCACTTAGGGACCATCAATAAAAATGTCTATTTGACTGACACAAAACCCTTCCGTTATTTTTCGATACCTTAATGCTGACTTGATGATGAAAACATTTAACATTTAAAGTCAAGTCCAGTCAAAGTTATTTGTATAGCCCTTAATCACAGATACATGCTTTTTGCAAGCCATATATATTCATGACACATTTAAATTGTACAAATTGTAATCATCGTCAAATGTATAATGTAAAATAGAAGCACTGAAATACATACATAATGCAAATAGGTGTGTCCTATGTAGTAATAATAACTGTTACCGGAGTTATGTTATTGGAGTCACTGGGTCACATGACATGGCAGCCATAGCAACAAAAAAAATAGTCATTTTATATAAACATATTCGTATAAAATAGAAGATGCACTAACATGGAATAAAGAAAAGCGATGGCTCCTATTTGTCCAGTGTAGTTATAATAGAATACATTTTATCGTCAGGCCGAGTCAGGCTACCATGCAGGCGTTCACTGCAGTCTATTGGGCTGACTCAGCATTTAAACGCATTAAACGCACACTTTTGCACACACATTGCCAGTTGACAGGAAGCAAAAACACACACACACACACACACACACACACACACACACACACACACACGCACACGCACGCACACGCACACGCACACACACACGCACACGCACACACACACACACATGCGCACAAAACACAGATATAGACACACACACACACACACACACACACACACACACACACACACACACACACACACACACACACACACACACACGACATAAATAGCAACAAATAAAGTTGTTAGACAAAAACATTATATTCCTGATCCTGATTACTGACTCCAATCCTGATCAATGTGTAAAACATTGATATTGGTGTCGTATAACGTATTCGCATGTATAAAACGTGAATAGGTTATCTTTAAATCGAGATACAGTCCAGTGTGATCTCTGATCAATCTCCCTGTTACGTAATCCACCCCCCCCCCCTCCCAATCCAGACTATAGCTGAGTTTATATTTGGGTCAAACTAAGCCCAGTGTTAAACCCACTGACTAAATTCCTCATGAACTGCTTTTGATTTTCTGTCTGTGTTTGCTGTATATTCAACGACAAGCGAGATGGCGAAATGATACTTATATATATACATATTCAAGTCACATAGGCCCTATTGGAAAAAAGGTAATCGCAATTCCTTTAATTTGTGATTCAACTATTGTGGGGTGTACATGGGGGGGGGGGGGGAATAAAATGTAACGTCATGGAGAGTTTTTGCTGCATGCATCATAACGTATCCACTGCGCCCTTGGCGCGCTGCAAGGGCGCAGTCTCCCAATGACTCCACACTTCTTAAAAATCTAAAATGATACATAAGAGTATATAAGCGAGAATAAAAAAAACTGGGGCAATCTAGGTAAACGTTGGCTGAGATAGGGCTACACCTACCATTTGCCCTTCAATCCCCCACCCTACCACCCCTACTCCTGGTCATAAACACAGGAGCGCAGAGATTCTGGAGAAACTAAAGTGAACCTGCGCACACATCAGACTGACATCAGCCCCCCTAAATTTAGCCAACTGCGAAGTGGAGAACTGCGCCGGTCTTGCACCGGGTCTGCTGCTGGCTGCTGCTCTGCATTGCGGTACCCTGCTGCAGCCCCCCCCCCCCTCCCTCCTCCACCCATCCTCCCAGTTAACCCGTCCAGAGTTAGACAGACACGTCCCGGTGCAAACAAAACCAACTCTTAGCAGGCAGGCAGCACATGCACAGGGAGGGGAGACATGCACACCTCGTCCTTACCTTTGAGACGGGAATAAGCGACGATGTAGGAGGACTATTCGCACACAGCACATACACCTGCTGCACCCGACACACACATCATCCCCCCCAACCCCGGCGTAGGCACGTCCCGTCCGTGACTTGAAACTTCTTCTATTGGAGGAGGGTGGATGAGTGGCAAGGGTGGGCGGGGCTTGCATGCGTCGATTGCCATTGGTCGAAGAGGGGGAAGAGGGACGAGAGCGAGAGAGAGAGAGAGATGCTGATGATGCTATACTGGACATTGGCAGCATCACTATTGGGATGCCATGCATTTTGCAACGTGTCAACGTGTTTCATAGCCAAATACCTTCGCTTTAATATTATATATGTACAAATAAATATAGAATCCTCATATAATAGGCCTAATGGAAAAATACGATTGTGTCACTGTATATATGAAGAAGAATTTCTGAGTACTTGGGACATTGAAAATAACGATTTGATATGGTCTCTTTAATAGTGACACAAGCATAGCACATGCACACACTCACGCAAGCGTGTGAGCACACACGCGTGCACACACACACACACACACACACACACACACACACACACACACACACACCAGATGTAGGTTCATCTTTGGATAACCAGATGTAGGTTAATCTTTGGATAAGCTTGTGTGTGCATGTGTGTGTGTGTGTGTGGTGTGTGTGTGGGGGGGGGGGAGGTTATCGTTTCATTTCCAGATCAAACCATTCACTGTAATGTGTTATGCACTCATGTTCATTGTATGTTTTGTTCTTATATGTTATATTTGTTTAAACACCAAATCAAAGACACTAGAAACCGAACTCCTGAAACCAACATTTATTTCTTTTCTTTTTTTAAACTTAATTTATAATACAAAATAATTGCAATATATAGTTGAGTAAACCATTTTTGACAGCCTTCCATGCCTCATAACGTCAACATTGAGTGTCGTACTATATCATATATCATTAGCCTACATTCACCAGTGACTACAACATTTCGGTTTTTGGGGGGGGGAGGGGGGGAGGGGGGGGTTATCCACACTCAAGTATGTCCGTTGGCATATTCACACACGTGTCCGTCCATGATAAACACACACTACGTCCGTACGGTTCACGTTGAACTACCTACGTACGTATTGGGTCAGTTTTGGTATTGATTTAGTTATGTTTTTCAATTTCATTTCGGTCACGTCTTTTGATAAAAACGCATTGGGGGCCCCGCAATCGTCTAGATACGTACGTCTACAAGGACAATTGTTTCCCCGCCGTTGGTTATTAATTTATTCAGCCTTTTAACATTGGAACAGCCAATACTCAACTACAGTTGAGCCATAGGGTTGATGGTGGTGTTTTTTGAAAGAAAAGAAAAAAGATACATCATATTTAATAAAATGCCCTATACAGGAAAAAAAGAAAGAAAAAGTGCATGAACTGTCAGAAGGTGATAATAAAAAATAAAAAAAAAACGACACAACACAAGTGTCACAGTCTCCAGGAAAATAATCTACATTTCGTTAAGAGGGAAAAAAAAAAAAACCTAAAACAAATCGGAGCTATAGGCAAAGATTCCTGACACGTGCATATCGGAGAAAATAAAAAAGGGAAATTAAAGAAACAATTCAAATTTCAAAGAAATCACAGCAAATAAAACGATTTGTGTCGTGTCACCCCAAACGCCATTGCTTCCTTTTTTCCTTTTCCTCTTGAAAGGGAAAATAATCTGCATATCTTTTTTTCAAGGTCAAGATCCTACATTCTCACCTCTGACCTCTGAGTGACCCTTCGGTCAAACATATCTACCCTCAATTCAAGCCATTATTTACAACTAAATATCTACGCATACGCACTCAGACACACACACACACACACTCACAGTCACACATACACACACACACACACACCACACACACTCAGTCAGTCACACAGACACACACACACACACACACAGACACACACACACTCAGTCACACAGACACACAGACACACACACACACACAAAGCAGACACGTTGCCATTTAAAAACTTGATGCAAGTTATGAAAACCCAAAGAAATCGTGGAAAATGTGAAACTCCTTTCTAAATCAATCAATGGAAGAGTTTTTTGGCCTGACTGCTCAACATCCCAGTTGTTTTTGACGTGGTGTGATCGATGATCGAGATAGAGCAAAGCAGAATACCGAAAAAGAAACTAAAATACTTAACGCACGCTTTGACACCTTTTGCATGCATGTGCTACAATCACACACACACACACACACACACACACACACACACACATAGACACTCCACCATGCGCACGCTCAGTCCCTCGATCACACACACACACACACTTTGTATTCATTCATATATAAAACTCACTGTGCTCCGTGTGTGTACGGTTTTAGTTATGCTAGTTATGCTTTGAGTCGGCAAAGACCACAAAACAAGTGACAGCACACACACACAAACACACACACACACACACACACACACATATACAGGGTTTAATGCATGAACCTATAGTCATGGGGGTACATCACCAAGCCACATTCTCATTCATATAAATAGATTAAAAACAAGTTGCGTTCCCACATTCAGTCATCATTCCACGATGATTCTCCGTCTCCCCTGCTCTCCTTCAGCTAAGTGCTAACCCACCAAAGCGCCCCCTCTGATTGGCTGCTGCTGTACCACTGCGTGAGTTCCTGTTCCGTTTGGCAGTTACCTGGTGAAGAGAGGCCGGCAGTATTTCAGTCCAGATGGCGGATGGGGAATGATATCGGGGCGTCGTTAGCAATACGAAACCTCCAAGCCTCAAGTTTAAAAAAAAAATAATAATAAATCGAATCATGTTTTTTTTCGCCTACACACGTTTACTTTCTTTACCTTGAATTTTACAATCAGAAATGGCATTTGGTGATCCAACGTTCCGACGTGACGTACTTTTAGCGGCTGTGCTGTGGGGCTATGATCCAACGTTCCGACATGACGTACTTTTAGCGGCTGTGCTGTGGGGCTATTATCCAACGTTTGCCCATTACCTCCAACCATGCAAAACGTTGTGATGTAATCACAACCGTTCACATATTTGCGAGAACCCTGAAATCTAAAATTTGTCCAAAAAAAATGTCAAACCACAAAGCTATACTAAAATATCCACCAAGTTATTTTTAATAGCCATTAGCTAATATCTCCTAATGTACATTTACTTTTGAGCTCTCCCTGAAATCCTGCAAGGGATTGACACAGGGTTGATCATGAATAATTGATACAGCCTTTTAAGTTTACGTTAGAGCCGATGAAGCTGATCATGTTCAGATACTGTATGTGGCTTTTTTAGTATGTCGATGCGGTTCAGGCGTGCCTTGCGTACGCAGAGTGCGGGATGTAGTGATCTCGATGTTCTCTGTTACGAAGGCACGAGAAAAGCTTGCCGAGAAGTTGTGGGAAAAACAGATTGTATATTGTACGCCTGGCTTTGTTTGCTGCGTCTCGCTCACGCCGCCTATTTTGATAGCCGATTTACGTCGCCTTTTTAATTTCCATCTCTTTTATTACATTCCAACACACACGCACGCACGCGCACACGCACACGCACACACACACACACACACACACACACACACACACATCGTGATGGCCGATCGGAAAACGCAAGTCAGGGCAGCAGCTCGCTGCAGCGATTGGTTAGCTGTTTTAACACGTTAGCTATTCACGCGCGGTTATTCAAAAATAAAGAATTGCAAAGTGGCCATGATTCTGGGCTCCAAATGTAGGCTAACTAAACAAATTGACGAGAAGCAGACATCGGGTATAAGGAAAGAAATTGTGAGATCAAATACAAGGATATGTTTGACGAAGCCTATCTTAAAACTTTGCGTCGTTGGGCCGCTTTGAGTAACAATGGAGGACAGAGTTAAAACAGAGTTCAAAGTTTTACAACTAGCGATTTAGTTGTGTTAAAATGCATATTCCTGATCTCCATTAGTACACACACACACACACACACACACACACACACACACACACACACACACACACACACACACACACACACACACACACACACACACACACACACACACACACACACACACACACACACACACACACACACACACACACACACACACGCACACACACGCCTCTTCTACCACATTTAAAGAAATGCGTACAAAAAAACGTCTCAACTGTCCCGCTTGAAAGACGCGTAACGCTAATTCCAACGCTTACAAAGATGCTACCGCCAATTCTTTGCCTTTACAGTACCTTGTGTAATACTTTTGACGATTCAAAGGAAGAAAAACTAAAGGAAAAAAGGCAATAAAACAGTTGCTGGTAGACGTGCACTAACAGGCGTACAGTCTTAGGATGCCATAAAATTTCTCTCTCAACGAGTGACACAAGTTTTCCGATTAGTTTCCGTTCGGTCGGCGTACAAACGCGCAGCACAGAGATGACGACGACTAACTCCATGCAGTTGGCGATGAGACAATATTTTAACTTAGGGTGGCTGGAGGGTCACATATTTCACTTAAGTAGGAGGTATTGGGATACATCATGTTTTGTATATATATATATATATATATATATATATATATATATGTATATATATATATATATGTTGTTTTCGTATAGACTGCATGAACACACGCGCAGCCATATGCCAATGGTAATTCCGACGACGCACGCTAGGTTCTGATTGGTCGATGATTCACGAGGGGGGGGGGGGTCTGGGAGGGTCACCCTCTGCTACATTCCGACTGCTTTTTCCCCATATTGCTTTCCGCCTTCCTCTTCCTCTTTTTTTTTCGGGGCTCGGCCACCGGCAGGGAAGAGAGAGTTTGTACCGAACGCCCGCCTCCTCTCCGTCTCCGCTTTGACTGCTCACAGGAAGGAGTGGCGGGGACAAAGATGAACAAAGGTGGAGAGAGAGAGAGAGAGAGAGAGAGAGAGAGAGAGAGAGAGAGAGAGAGAGAGAGAGAGAGAGAGGGTGGTGGTGGTGGTGGTGGAGGATTGAGGTGCGGAGCGGCAGTTGAGCCGAGGCAGTGGATACCACCCAATCGGGTGGTATCTCCTCCCGCCCTCCTCCCCCCCGGAAGAAAGAGGAACAAACCATAAGGCGCAGGGGGCAGGGGTAGGGGGGGGGTTGGAGGTGGCGGTGGCGGTGGTGGGTGTTGGTTGGAGCCTGGAGTGTGGGGGCGGGCGGCAGGAGGTGAGGTGGAAAGGTGTTAAGACTTGAGTCGAGGTGAGTTCAACGCCACAGTGCCACGAGCTGAAACAGGTCATCATCACACAGAAAAAAAGAAAAGGAGAAAAAAACAAAAACCCCGCCAGAACCAAATCGACACAAACCATTTTTTGCGGCAAAACGGGGGCCAACGGCGGAGAGTCGGCCCCCTCTCTCTCCGATTGGCGACAGTTGACCCCCTTCCTTTTCCCCCCGTCCCTTTTTCCACTCCCCCCTCTCCCCCCCCCCCCTCTCCCGGCACGCTCAGATGAAGGAGTTCATGGCATTGACGGGCGATGGCGCCTCGGAGCTCTCGTTGCCCTCGTGCGTGTCCTTCTCCTTCTTGCCGCTGTACTGGCCGATGAAGGAGCCGTCCTCGTTGAACTGCCCGTCCCCGCCCTCGCCGTAGTCCACCAGGCTGTCGTCGCTCTCGTCCCGCCGCACCGTGCCGTTGGACGCCGTGCGGCTGCCCTTCAGCGGCTTGTGGTCCTCCGTGTCGCTGGAGGAGGGGAGGGTGGTGATGGTGATGGTGGTGATGGTGGTGATGGTGGTGGTGGTGATGGTGGTGGTGGTGGTGGTGATGGTGGTGGTGGTGGTGGTGATGGTGGGTAAAAGAGGGAGGAATCAGGTGTTCAAAAGCGTCTTTTGGAAATCATTTGGACAAAAGACGTGTTAAACTGCAGTGGTCATTAACCTTGGGAGGGGGGGGTGGGTTGCATGATCTGCACAGATCTGCCCATGTTTTGATTTTAGATTTTGTTTTTTACCTAAACTTGTTAAAGTTGATACACGTTTGCTTACGAATTGTTGTCAATCTTGTTTGTACGTCCCTTAGGATTAAAACGACTGCAAAACGACGCTCGCTCGTGTATTGTAAGTAACAGTGAGTGTCCCGCCCAGGGCTCGAACTCACGACCCCCCTGGCATGAGAGGCAGACGCTCCAACAAGGGAAGCTCAAACCAATAGACCAAACCAATCTTGCTTCAATCGATAGAACGTCTTTTACCCTACCTCTACCTATAGTTTACATATTTATTGTTTATATACCTGTATGATAGCCATGTACATCTTTACTGTACTAAACATATATATATATATATATATATATATATATTAATCTTCAACTGTTGATATAACTGCATACCCCTGCTCACTACCTGTTGATACTTACCTGTATATATATATATATATATATATATATATATAATATATATACCTATAATTCTGCACATATCTCATACCTACTCTACACATTATTGTATACCTGTTTTTATACCAATCATTTTTAATCTAATCTAATCTAATCTAATCTACATACTGAACGTTATACGCAAATAATACGTGTGCAATTTGGTAATTTAAGCAGATGCTTTTATCCAAAGGTGGTTTTCGCTGTTGTCAAATTCATCTGGGTTCAATCCCTCAAAACCTTTGCCGCTGGGTCACCCTACAACACCCTAGCCACTAGACTACCCTGCCCCCCCCCCCTCTCATACACAACACACATACAGTATATTATACATCCTATACATGTATAGATGTAGGATAAGTATCTGCAATCAGATTTGGGGTTGGCTCTGTGTTCATCCGGGGTTGGTGACCACTGCTAACAGAGGAGAGAGTAAACACATGCTGGACACACACTCACACGTACCTACAAACCAGACTCAAATCAGACTAAGGTCAAATCTATATAGCTAATCTATAAAATACGAATAAATACATCAATAGAGGAGGCGGAGGATTTCCAGCAAGCCGAGACAGACAATTCTGGTGTTAATAGGATGATGTTGTTGTTGTTGTTGTTAAGGCGTTAAGGCACTCTACGTTACACAACGTTGATGCGACTGTCGTCGCGCTAATGCACTTAAAGGCGTAGCTATAGAGTAGACACGGATCCACCGCCGACTATTACAGCTGGGGGGGCGTGGGGGGGGGGAGACTGGGGACTATCTGGTTGCGGGGGGTATTGCATGCTAGTCTAGCTAGCACATCCAATCCTTACCTTTCTATTGACCTATATCAACCGAAAATAACAAAAACAACAACATACATACATACAAACAAACAAACAAACAAACAAAACAGAAACAAAAGAACCATGACGGACAGGGAGACACATTAAAAGCCACTGTGGACCCACAGAGCCCGGAGCCCGTAGCTAGTTTAGACTTGCATTAGTAGCTCTAGTACAGTGCTAGTCTGCCCTACAATAACAGAAAACAGTAGCACATTGAACACACACACACACACACACACACACACACAAACACTGCAACGTAAGAAAAAAAACTTTGATGGTGAGATTGTCCACACACACGCGGAAACACAATTTGGCAAGAGAAAAGCATATTTGCACGCAAATGACACAAACACTGTACAATGAGTCAATGTAAAATGTCAAAGGAGTGTAAACTAGCCAAATAAACCCCTTGTCTTAAAACGACATTGGTTTCGAAAGTACCATCACCCTGGTTAATAAGGTCAGTTAACGACGACTTGTTTGTCATTTTTTTTTTAAACGCAGAATATTTCACACTGATCAGACTGGGGTGTGCGATCAACACGGCCTCATGGGTAAGAGTTGTAAGAGTCATGGGTAAGATTTTGTCTGTGTAATGTTCAATGTTCAAGACTCGTTCATGCTCTCACCTGTACTCTCCAAACGTCCCATCGTCCTCCTTCATGGGCTGCACCTCAGGGTCCTGGTGGGCCTCCTCCTTCTCTTTCACTGGGGACCAACATTCACCAAGTCAAACGTCATCCATCACTCACTTCATTGATCTGCTATTGTCTATTGTTCTATCTTCTGTTGTGGATACTAGTATTGTTATAGTATAGTGTTGGTTATAGTATAGCATACAATAGGTAGTATATAGTGTTGTTTATAGTATATAGTAGGTAGTATATTGTGTTGCTTATAGTATATAGTATAGTATATAGTAGGTAGTATATAGTGTTGTTTATAGTATATAGTATAGTATATAGTAGGTAGTATATAGTGTTGTTTATAGTCTATAGTATAGTATATAGTAGGTTGTAGGTAGTGTTGTTTATAGTATATAGTAGGTTGTAGGTAGTGTTGTTTATAGTATATAGTAGGTTGTAGGTAGTGTTGTTTATAGTATATAGTAGGGAGTATATAGTGTTGTTTGTAGTTTATAACATAGTAAATAGTAGGAAATATCTACTGTTGTTTATAGTCTATAGCATAGTATATAGTAGGAAGTATATGGTGTTGTTTATAGTATAGTATTGTGTGGCATAGTATTGCATACTTTAGTATAGTATAGTATAGTGTTGTTGTTGAACTTCACACTGCGGGAGTGAATGGGTAAGTAAGCATTCCATTGTACTTGTTGCACATGGCTAAAATTAAAAGCATCTTCAAACATCTCGAATCTTCATTTACGTAGCACTCTCAACGTAGTCATTTCAACCAACCAACGCTGAGGCCAGGCCAGGCGATGGAAACATATTTGTACGGGGCTCTTCAGATCCTAAGCCATTCAGACTACTTTACATTGGAGGGAGGAAGGAAGGAGGGAGGGAGGGAGGAGGGAGGGAGGGAGGGAGGGAGGGAGGGAGGGAGGAGGGAGGAGGGAGGGAGGAGTAGATGCTGGCGGTAAGATTCAAGAGATATCATTTGAGTGTCTTCTGTCACTCTATTAGTGAGTGAAATGCTCCGGGATCTGATCTGGTTGACTGCCTGCCTGCCTGCCTGCCTGCCTGCCTGCCTGCCTGCCTGCCTGCCTGCGTCTGCATGAGCCAATTTAGATTTCAGACCGCTCCCGGCTCTTTCACTGGTCAAACCAGGGGGCATCTCTTCCCCCTGATTGGTTGGGGGAATCAGTTTTGCCTGTCAATCACAAGCACTGTGCTAAAAAAAAAACAATGCAACACTCATTGACCTGGGTATTTTCCTCCTTTGTTCCGCTTGATGAAGCAGACGATGAGGAGGACGAGGATGAGGAGGGCGATGGCGCACATCAGCCCGATGAACCAGCCCTGCGTGGCGATGTCCACCTGCCGGTTCGCTACAGCTGGGAGGGGGGAGAGACAGAGAGAGAGAGAGAGAGAGAGAGAGAGAGAGAGAGAGAGAGAGAGAGAGAGAGAGAGAGAGAGAGAGAGAGAGGAACAGAGAGAGAGAGAGAGGGGGAGGAACACACAGAGAGAGAGAGAGAGAGAGAGAGAGAGAGAGAGAGAGAGAGAGAGAGAGAGAGGAGAGAGAGAGAGAGAGAGAGAGAGAGAGAGAGAGAGAGAGAGAGAGAGAGAGAGAGAGAGAGAGAGAGAGAGAGAGAGAGAGAGAGAGAGAGAGAGAGAGAGAGAGAGAAAAGAAGAAGATGGAATAAGACAATGGGAGGGGAGGTAAAGATGGAATGAAAGACAACAGAGGGTAAGCAACACACAGACCACAAACCAGAAGAGATTAGAGAAGGGCGAGGGACATAGAGGAATAGTAAGACAAAACAGGGACAAAGAGAGAGAGAGAGAGAGAACACATACAATGTTATTCAATGTTTAGTTGACAACTGTTGAATTGATGGTTATTGTTGGTTAATTTCTTTGAGCTGTGGGAATTAAGGGTTAAATTACGACACATGACCTTGACCATAGTGATACAAAAAAAAACCATGAATGGATGGTTACATGACAAACGAGTACACGAGGGTTAACAACGGAAAGCAAATGAGTGCGAATGGTATTATTTTTGTTCACCACGTCCACACATCACAACCTCACAAAACTCACACAACGGAAAACCGTGAAAAAACCTACAAACCAAAGCAACTACCTCACAACTCACAAACGCACACATGGAGAAGGTGCAACAAAAACCCAAAAACTGAAACAGAAACTAAATCCAATGAATACGAAGAGCAGATGGAGAAGCAGCGATGACGACGACTACCGGCGCGCGGGGGGGGGGGGGGGGGGGGGGGGGTGGGTGGTCATGGGGTGTGGTCATGATCTAATGGAGGGGGAGGCGGAGCCATGCGGCCTCACCTGGCACTGACACCAGCACCTCCTCAGTGCTGTGGACGATGGAGTCCACCGCCGGGTCCCTAGCTACCACGCGCACCCTATAGGAGGCCCCCGGCTTCAAGTCCTTTATCGTGAACGAGTGGGTGGAGCTATTGACCGCCTCCTTCTTCCACTCCTCTTCACCTGGGGGGTGGGCGGGGCCAAAAGAAGACCGACCGGGCAGGTGAGGGGGAAACTCACGAAGGCGGTGAGTTATTTTTGCTGTATTGACTGAAATAATTGCAACATATCATCGCTAACAGAATGGGAATATTATTATTATTAGAAGTAGTGTTTACGCGTGATACGATTAAGTATTAGTGTTTTCGAGTGGACGTCTTACTGTGTTCCACAGTGTACTCCACAAATACAGTCCTAGGTGGTCCAAAGTACTCCCAACTGAGCACGGCCCCGTCCTCGGACGCGTTAGCGTTCAGCGGGCCGAACATGGGGCCCGCGGGTCGCGCTGAGCAGACAGAAAACACACCACACCCATTGTATCCCCTGTATATTTACTGTATGTACTGTATATGTAACGGTCAGCGTCCCGCACTGGGCTCAAACCGACGGCCTCCGGCATGAGAGGCGACGTTCTAACGTGGGAGCTAAAACCCAACGGCCCTATAGCTTCATCGCTAGAATGTCTATTTAGGCATCGGGGAGTGAGGTTAACCACTGCACAGCACCCCCTGCTGGTTCCACCTGCTCGTTACATATATACAGTATCCAGTGTCATTCAACTGCCAATTACTATTTGTTTTTTTTCTACGTGATCCTGAGACCACGCATCTGTTCAAAATCTACGGTTCATGTGCGGTAGCTGGGCTGCCGAATAATTGGATCATATAAATTGCATATACATTTAATTTAATTCAAAAGCAGGATATTATAAATGGTAAACGGAGTCATCAATGCACTTGCTTAAAACAAATGATGCACATAGTGGGCGGAATATGGAAATATCGACTAATGACTTACAGGCTGATCTAGAAATACAAACGAATGATCTGGGGAAAAAGGAAATCTACTTTTGTCGCCGATGAATTCGGGAATTTGACAGATTCTCATCACACCATAGAAGAATCCGCGAGAATCCGAATCTGAATATGGTTAGAATCAAAATTTGTCAAATTCCCAAATTCCCCAGGACCTCCTCTCAGTTCCGGCATTCCTGCTAACCCCTCTAGAATAAGGTGTGTCATGGTCGAGATCGGAAGTAATCGGCTGCTTCTGTACACATGCTGGACTTTCTGGACTCATTCCAGTCACTGCACTGTTCTGCACTCTACTGCACTGTATTCATGATGCTGCTGCACTACTGGCACTTTAAAATGCTTACACATTTTTTCATAGAATTCTGTTTTAGAAATGTATACTGCCCGGAGGGAATGTGGAGTATGTACTTGTTGCAAATGGCCAATAAAATTCTTGAATCTTGAACACGTTACAGATTCAACAAACATATTTGCCATATGAAGAAGCAGCAGCCAGCAGGCAGTTGGAGGCACACTTTTTCCGATTGTTTCCGATCTGCAAAATCATTCATTGACCCACTTAACTTACACCTTGGACTCAACTGAACCTTAAGAGTGGCTGCTGTGGAAGTCAATGCAAATAAACATATACACAAATGACATTACATTACATTACAGTCATTTAGCAGACGCTTTTATCCAAAGCCACTTACAGTAGTGTGTTTCAACAAAGGACGGTGAGAGAACAACTCGTCACCAGAACCAAATACTAAACTGTGTTTTTGGAGGACTGTTACAGGGGCAAAGGTGATGAGTAAAAAATGGATGGGGGAGGGGAGGGAGGGGTGTGGGTGGAGGTGAGAGGGTGGGGGCGGGGGAGGGGTGGTGTGGTAGTAGTTAGGGAGGTGGGAGGGGGGGGGGGTGGTGATGGGGAGTGTGCTTGTACCCTTTAAGACGGGGGGAAGCGGAGACGGAGTGACAGGGGGGGGCCGAGGAGGCTCTGTGGGGCCTGGAAGGTGAAAGACGAGAGAAGAGTGAGACGACAGGTGTCACACACACACGCACACGCACACGCACACACGCACACGCACACACACGCACACACACACACACCATCGACATGCAATAACAGTCCCAACCATAACAAAACGGGACTACGTTTGTTGCTGGGTAGCAGTGCTGTTGGGATTGTTTTGGTCAACAGGACAAAGGACCAAACAAAGCATTGTAATTGTCTCTCCTTGCATCACGAAAACATCTTACCAACGTTTCACCAAAATGACAATATTTGCCAAAATGACTTCCCTTTTATGGATTCGGCTGGAGATCCTGCTACGAATGTTTAAAAAGAAAATAATTATTCCCCTTCACACGGGGGAAATATTTCCTAAGAGATAATGAAATATGTAAATGAATGAATCAAACTACATTTCTTTGGCCTTCTGGTCATTTTTCAATTCAAAAATACTTTGGCACAACTTATATTATATTTGCCTTTTTTTAAACCAATTTTAAGGTGACACCATAAACAATGACAAATGCAGCACTTTTTCGTATTTTGTAATCCGCGTGTGTCGTCGGTCAGGAAAGGAGTTTGTGGACACGTGCATCGCCCACACGCAGCACTAGACTAAATGTCCAGTGCTGTACTGTCGTCGCTCACAAGGAAGTCATTTTGGACAAATGATGTCTCCGTAACGTCATGTTTTAGTGAAGTGACTGGAATGACCGAGCGGTTTTGATGGCCGGTATTGTCCTTCCTTTAAGATGCCGATTCAGACGCTGAGTCGGTGCCACCTTTAACTCAACTCAAAACAACTCAAACTGCATGTTTTTGTTTCCTTGCTGAGCCAACTAACTTTTACTTATTCTTTTAACTTTATTCTATTTTTATTCTATTTTCATCAATTTTTATCTTATTTTTATAACTGCTGTCTGTCGTCGGGTATTGCACATAAGATTTTCACATCACTGCTTTATACTTGTGAAGTGACAATAAACTTGACTTGACTTGACTTGACTCTCACTATCAAGTGATCCAAAATGCACAGTACAGTATACACATATCAATTAGATTGTCGTGAAACTGAAACCGACGCATGCGCAGGGGGGACTAAAGCATGCGTGTACAGTCAGCCTTTCTTCAATTAATTTTAACCGGGACTTCACATAACACCAATATTCAGTGCTTATCGTACTACAGGCGAGGACTATTTTTTTTTAGTACTTGAGACAATCAGGGGGCAACGGAAGCACATCCTAGCGGCGGTTTGTTGTAAAATGGAGATTTTAGTTGTTGTCAGGGTAAAGGTGGCGTGAGGGAGACATGCGAGGCAAGACATGGTCGATTTTAGTCACGGCGATACTACTGTAGCGCTAAACTTTGTGGTTGCGTGACTGCGGACTGTGGACATGCAAGCACGTCCGAGTGGGACTCCTCGGTTTTTTTTACCTTGGCCTGTTTCAACAGTGGGCTGCAAGTGAACTTCAGAAACAAGGGAAGAAAGATAGAGATAGAGAAAGTGAGCGTGTGGAAGGGAGTGAGCAAGAGTGTGGGAAAGAAAGTGTGACTTAGTTCTTCCTTACTGTTCTACAGTACAAACTATGAGACTGAGAGTATAATGTCGATCCCATAGTAGATCATTTGTTTGCCGCAATGCATTTAGCATTTGTCCATCTAGCCGTCGACGGCTTGTCTGTTCTTCTCAACGTTCAATTGTGGCCGACCACAAATGCTTTTTACTTTACTTTACTTGTGACGTCATGACAATTTCCATTTCAGGAATCAGGCTGGTGTGGCCACTGGCCAAAATCTACACATTTCTACAACACTTTTTGGCAGAGAAAATCTAAAATAAAACCAAAGCACTCAATGCAATATTATTAATATTATTTAAAAAACACAAAAACCTTTTGTTCAAAATCAATTTCTAGTCAGTTATATATATTTAAAGTTGCAGTTGAACGCATCCCATCCCACAGCCATCCACTTGGTTCACATTTGAACCCACTGATAAAAAACTGAACCAGGTGTCACTGAACGACTCTCACATCCTATGTGGCCGTAGTAGTGTGAGCTCACCCGTGTCCATGACCGTGAAGGCCTCATTCGTGATACCCGGCCCGGGGCCCTTGACTGTCATGGCATATAAGTAGAACTTATAGAGCGTGCTGGACTTGAGGTCCACCAGGGTGATGGAGGTCTCGTTGGCCGGAGCGGTCAGCAGCTGGGCTGGGCCTAGCTCGCTGGTGCTGTTGACTGACGCAGAAAGACGGACAGAGTTTGAATTCAAGATTCAAGATTTTTTTCAAGCACCATATAAAAAGCAGTCCATTTACCATTTACCATCTTCACTTCATCTCTAGCTGTATTCACAACAAAGTCACGAGACAGAGGGACAAACTAGACATAACTGGGTGGTGGGCTGGTTGAAGCAGCCTCACCTGGCCCATAGTCAGACTGATTAGAGTCTGGTTGAAGCAGCCTCACCTGGCCCCAGTCAGGCTGATTAGAGTCTGGTTAAAGCAGCCTCACCTGGCCCCATTCAGGCTGATTAGAGTCTGGTTGAAGCAGCCTCACCTGGCCCCAGTCACACTGATTAGAGTCTGGTTGAAGCAGCCTCACCTGGCCCCAGTCAGACTGATTAGAGTCTGGTTAAAGCAGCCTCACCTGGCCCCAGTCAGACTGATTAGAGTCTGGTTGAAGCAGCATCACCTGGCCCCTAGTCAGACTGATTAGTCTGTGGCCGCTGGGTGAGGCTGCACACCCGGCTGTGGGTTCTTGTTAATCAAGGACCCACAGGTTAAACCAGCCACCACCACACACAGTCAGGAGGAGTGCGGACAGACAATGTCAGCACAAACTATCGACCTCCGACAATAAACACGGTTTTGACCAAACATTATCCTGAGGTGGTCCTGAGGTGGTCTGGAGGAGCCCAGAAAAGCCACACGACATGTGGCGTGTAGCAGCGTAGCGTGTAGCAGAGGGCCAGGGCAAACCCTACCTGGTTGGTATTTGAGCGTGTAGCCGGTGAGACGGCCGTTGTTGTGGGGAGGTGGACCCCACTCCAGGGTCAGGGAGTCCATTTTGTGGTGAGAGACCGTCAGGAAGGATGGACGGTCTGGGACTGTGGAAGGAAAATTATATATATATATATCAAGCCAGAACAAAAATATTAAGAAAAAACAACATTTTTGTCTTAAAAAAATAAGATCTCAAAAAAATGAATATGTTTTTGTCTCAGAAAAAAATAAGATTTTGTCTCTAAAAAAATATTTGTTTCTGTCTCAAAAGAAAACAAATACGTTTTGTCTCAGAAAAATATACGTTTTTGTTAGAAATGTATTTTCACACACACACACACACACACACACACACACACACACACACACACACACACACACACACACACACACACACACACACACACACACACACACACACACACACACACACACACACACACACACACACACACACACACACACACTACACACACACACACACACACACACACTACACACACACACCTCCTTCGGGGGTCTCAAAGCTGTGGGTGGAGCTGACAGGGCCTTCTCCCTTGCCGTTGAGGGCCCTGACGAAGAGGCTGTAGACGCTGTAGGGCCGGAGAAGGGGCAGGCTGCCCTCGCTGCGCTCCCCGCCGAACGTCAGCGTCTGCGGGGGGGACGCCGCGCCCTCCCGGGCCTCCCCGTCCGCCTCCTGCAAGCCCCGCTCCCGCTTGTAGTACACCTAGCGACAGGGGGGGGGGGGGGGGGAGGCAGGGGGGAAAGAGGGATGGGTCATGTGACTGCTGAGACTCCAGAGACGAGGGTCATGTGACGCTGAGTTGGACATTGTGACGGCGAGATGAAAGTAGAAGAAGAGAAGAAGAAGAAGAAGAAGAAGAAGAAGAAGAAGCTTTGCATCTCTCTTCCCCATTGTCTAAGAGGAAACACATGGAAACGCACACAAAACACCTGGATGTATCTAAGCACACACACACGCACGCACACACACACACACACACACTCACAAACTACGCACACACTGCACAATAGGTCAAGCTCAAATAAGTCAATGTCTCCCACGGTCAACTCATATTGAAATGTTGCTTGTTCTGATGAGGACCAAAATACACAAAGGTGAATAAGGTGCGAACGAATCCCAATCAATGAAATCGAAACTGAAACTGAAACCCAAAACAAACCCCACACACACATGTACAGTACGTGTCGGTACCTTGTATCCCTGCAGTTTCCCCCGGACCGTGGACGAGGGAACGGGCTCCCAGCGCACCTCAGCCTGCGTGCTGTTATGAACTGTGACCTGCACACCGTCAGGGGCGGACGAGGGCACTGTGCAAGGCAGACACACAGAGAGAGAGAGAGAGAGAGAGAGAGAGAGAGAGAGAGAGAGAGAGAGAGAGAGAGAGAGAGAGAGAGAGAGAGAGAGAGAGAGAGAATGAAAGTGAGGGAGTGAGAGAGAGATGAAAGAGAGGTAGAGAGAGAAGATTGATCACATTTTATAAACATGCAGTCTCAGATTGGGCAACAAAAGTCCCGAGTCCATGAACCAGCCTTTTTACAAACAACAACTTTTTCAACAACTTCATCTCGTCTAATGCACAATTCGCTCATAGACAACGAGACGGGGGGCCCCTCTCACCGTCTTCCCCCGAGTACCCCAGCACCACCTTGGGCTCGGGCCCGCTGCCGTAGTCGTTCACGGCTTGAACCTTGACCTCGTAGGGCACGTAGGTGGGCGTCTCCGTGACGACGTGCCGCGAGACATTGGCCACCGTCTCCTCCACCCATTCCTGGTCGGCGTCCTTCTGCCTCCACAGGACCCTGTAGCGCAGCGCCGGGCCGTTGGACTGCAGGCCCGTCAGCGGCTGGACAGGGAGGACGCAACAAGGCGATGGGGATGGGACATGGAAAGGTCGGGTTGTTTTGAAATCCCCCCCCCCCCCCCCCCGGTCTATCTGTAGGCCTTTCCTTGAGCCCTAAACCCCATCCTGTTCCTGGATGACGTCTGAATTCACTGCAAGTGTCTTTGGATAAAGAGGTGTGTTAAATGAATCGTTTCATTGACAATCGTTGAATTGTCGTCAACATTACACTATCGTACTTTTTGCTGGACTTTCTGGACTCATTACAGTTAACTGCAATGTCCTGCACTGTACTGCACTGTATTGATGATGCTGCTGCACTACTGGCACTTTAAATGCTTTTAAATCAAATGTACATATCATCCATCGGTCACTTGATTGTTCTTTTTATGTTATATTTTTTGGTGTATAGTATTTTTATAGTATTGTTTTAGAAATGCATACTTATGCAGGGAATGGGGAGTAAGCATTCCATTACACTTGTTGCAAATGGCCAATACAAATCATGTATCTTGTAAATGACTAAAATGTAATAGTAGTAAATGATAGTAATGATGAGAATAGTAATCAGATTCAGATTCAGATGTGGTATATGTGTCACCTGTATAAGGTACAGAGTACAATGTACAGTGAAATGTTATCACCAGTTACGAAGATGTGCAAAAGTTGCACAAAGTTACAGCATTTACAAGAATTACTAATTACAAAAATTACAAAAATACTTAAGGAATACACAAATATATACATATTTTTTGTACATATTTACATAATTGCAGAAGATATGAAAATATGATATACTGTAGATGGTATGGGTTTATAGTACGTTTCCATTTCTGTTTCACTTGTACTGGAATGCTATGGTGACAGATGAGTGAAGCAGTAGCTAGGATTAGGATATTTTGTCTGCAACATAAGATGCTGTCACCTACCTTCCACGAAATGACCAGGTTATTGTGGTCTGTGCCGGCAGCCAGGACATCTGAAGGATTGACTTCGGGAGCTGGGGGTGGGGGGGGGAATCCATAGATTTCATTAAAAATGTTTGAATTACTATATGTGATCATGTCAATAAGTGATCTATCTATACAGGATTAAATCTTCAATTGATTTTGATCCATTTGGCTAATCGTGATAGGGGGTTCCTACACTTGTTCACTTTTGGCCCAGGACCCTCAACATATCGTGTGCAGAAAAATTAAGCAATATATTCCCATTGTGATGTCAAAAAACTAAAATCTCAATCTGGAGGATTTTAACCCTCTTTATTGCTCACATACATGTACACACCACACACACACAGTGAAATTTGGTTTCTCTGCATTTAACCCATCCTAGTATTAGGAGCAGTGGGCAGCTATATAGCGCCCAGTGCAATGTAGGGGTCTGGTGTCTTGCTCAAGGGCACCTCAGGAGTGCCCAGGAGGCGAAACTGGCATTTCGGGGACTCGAACCGGTGACCCTCTGGTTTTCCCAAGCCAAGTCCCAACAGACCGACGGCAGTCTGCCGCCCCCGACAAGACAAGACAAGACAAGACAAGGCAGACTCTAGACAAGGCATGTCAAAATTCCTGTGACCCCCCCCCACAGTCTGTCATCCTGGTTAACGGGTCCTGCGATGATGTCCTGTGGCTGTAGTTATGAAGAGCCACAAAACAAAGCCACAAACGTGGGCCACAAACTCCACTCCTCACCGGCAGGGTTGGTCATGTACTGGCGCGGGGAGCCGCTGGGCTGGCTGAGGCCCACGTGGTTCTGGGCCAGGATCCGGAAGGAGTAGTAGACGTAGGGGGACAGCTCCAGCCGCACCGTGGTGCTGGTGCCCGCCACCTCCGTCAGGTTCACCCACACCTCAGGCTGGTGGAGCAGGTCTGCATACTGGATCAGGAACTCTGTCAAAGGGGGGGGGGGGGGGGGGGTGGGATGGGGGAGGAGAGAGGTTAATGTTGTAAAGTTAATATAGACGTTAATATAGACATTTATGTCTATATTAACTTACAGACATATAAAAGTTATTGTAGTTTGTATTAAATTTTCCTGTTTTTTTTAGGATTTTTCTCCATTTTCCTTCGTATCGTATTGGGTTGTGGTATTAACTGTATAAGGTATTGTCACTTATTCAGCAAACTCTCAGATGTCTTGTATGCAAATATGTTTCCTGTCTGTGTTTTTTCGTTTTTTTGAGCATACAACCATGTTGTATGCTGTTTTACGCTGTTCTCGGCCAGGTCTCTCTTAAAAAGAGGTTTTTCATCTCGACCGAGAGTCAATAAATAAAATCAATTCAATGTTACACATTGCAATGTGTTGTATTTCTATTGTATTTGACATTTTCTTCTGTGTATGTTGTCGTTCTATTTCTAACCACTCGATGGAGCCAAAGACAAATCTCCAGCGACTCCAGCGACTCCAGCGACTCCACTATATATTCTCTATCTATAGTCTCCATTGGACCCGAGTAGCGAACAGCGGAACAACAGGAGACAGGTAGCAGGTGTACGTACTCTGGGTGGGGCTGTTGTGTTCGTCCCCGGCGACCCAGGTGAGCTGGATGCTCCGGTCCGTCTGGTCGCTCAGCGTCAGGCCCGTGGGGGGGTCCGGTTGCTCTGGAAACGCAAAAGACAGAGTCAGAAACTCTGTGTGTGTGTGTGTGTGTGTGTGTGTGTGTGTGTGTGTCTGTGTATGGGAAGTACTGGGTAGTACTGAATGTGTACTTTGAACTTGGCTTCTCTAAATAAATCAAACATTTTCTCAACCAAAAAATATATACCATAAATATCTACAGTATATAATCAAATCCATAACCTATGATAAGAAGATAACTTATTTTGAGTTGTCTAACAAAATGGACACATTTATACAGTATGACGATAAAACAAACATTTAAACTGCTTTGCATGCACTCTGTAAAAACAAAATCACCAAGAAATCAAAAAAGTGCAAAAACAAAAACACAACCAAACACTCAAAAATTCAAGAAACAAATCAGAAAACAACACACCAATACGCTGTAACTTATAGAAAATGCAGTATTCTATTAAAACAGCAGAGCAGATAGCTTGGTGGCAGCTACCGTAACTAGCTAAGGCACGCGTTTACCGTAGACAATAGCCGGAGGGGGCGTGGCCTCTGAGACGTCAAGAAGCAAAGAGCAGAGCAGAGCAGAGAGGCAGGAAGACATTAGTGAAAGATCCCATGTGAATAGAGGGAGAGGGGGGCGGGGGGGGGAAGGTACAGCTAAACAGACTATCTATCACTCGATGAATTAGGTTGTCAGGGGAGAAAGTAATGAAATGTTGAAAAAGAGTTGAAAAAAGAAAGGAGAGTGAAAGTTTATTTGAAAGTAGAGATGAGGCTTATCTGTGATAACCGGAGATACTGTTAAAAATGTTCTACTTTGGAATATGATGTTGCTGTATCTATACATTTATTTATTTATTCCCCCAGTGTCAACTGTTGCACCAGTCAACTGTTATTTATTTTCTTATATTTGACTATATTTGACCAAAAAAAAAAAGATCATTTGTCAAATGTCTAACGCTTATTTGACTAATTACTATTGAGCTGCTGAAGGCTGCATTGCCCACTGTGTACAGGCTGCCGACACGGAGGACCGGACGCAGTACCTCGGCCTGGGAGGCCAGCAGCCTCACACACGAGCGCATCCCTTATGTCTCTAGGGTCTTTTCTTCCACCAACGTACCCACGACGGTGAGCATAGCGCTGGCCGAGTCCCCGTCCAGGGTGGTGTTCATCGTGCAGGTGTAGGTTCCCGCGTCCACCTCCGTCACGTCCCTGATGGTCAGGCTCTCCCCATCCACCACAAACCTGAGGGTTGAGAGAGTGACGGAGAGAGAGAGATAGAGAGGGGAGGGGGGTGGGAGAGAGAGAGAGAGAGGGAGGAGAGAGAGTGAGAGAGAGAGTGAGAGGGAGGGGGGGAGAGAGAGAGAGGGGGGGGAAAGAGAGAGCGAGAGAGAGAGAGCGGGGGGGAGAGAGAGAAGGAGGGTGGGGGGAGAGAGAGAGAGACAGAGAGACAGAGAGTGTGTGAGAGAGAGAGAAGGGAGGGGGGGGGAGAGCAAGCAAGCGAGAGAAAGGGAAAGAGAGAGTGTGAGAGATAGATATACTGTACAGAGAGTGATACAAACATGCTTCTTTCCACATATAGACTGCCTTTTATATAGCACTTTTAGGGTAAGCGCTTTACAAGTACATGCCTCACATTCACCCATTCATACACACATTCATCCACCGATGGCGGAGTCAGCCATGCAAGGAGACAGCCAGTACGCCAGGAGATGTTAGTGTTACAGTGTCTTTGCTCAAGGACACCTCGGCAGTTTCTGTTAGGAGCAGCCAGGGGATCAAACCAGCAACCTTCTGGGTTGCGAAGCGATCGCTCTACCTCCTTGAGCTGCTGCCGCTACTGCTACATACCTTGCGTCATAATAAAAACTCCACCATGACGACACACACTGTGAGAACATCTGACACACACACACACACACACACGCACACACACACACACACACACACACAGCGTCTTTAACCAAAACACACACACACACACACAGGCGGCGGCGTGAGGCGACGGACCTGTGGCTGTCGTCGGGCAGGGCGGCGTGGTCCTTCAGCCAGGTCATGGTGGGGACAAGCGACGGGTCGTGTTTGACCTTGCACTCGAACACGGCGTCCATGTTCCTCTGCACCACCTTGTACTCGGGCAGCTTCAGGATACGAGTGGGCTCTGGGAACACACGGTATTATTACGGTCACTTGCACTACATTCGTGATTTGCACTGCTGTTTTTAGGGCCACCGAAATATGAATATATTCTACAATCTTTTTGTGATGGCAATTGTCTAACTTGTTCATTTTGTACATCCATAACATTGCCTTAATATAGCATCATGGCTTTAATATAGTAGTCACAGTAGTAACCAGTACTTTAGTAAGATTTAATGTAGCATGTCAGCAAGCATGCCTACACATCCACACGTTATACCGTTCGCTTTAATATTGCAATATATTAGCAAGAATAACATAAATTTAGCATTTTAGCAATCCAATTAGGAGTGAATTGGAGTCATTGAATACCTAATAAGACCTAATTATACCGAGCATACAAACGTGTATATATATACAGTCGAGTTCGCTGCTTTGGTCTTGCTCTTAAGTGGTATTTGTGGTATTTTTTTACATGGTTGACAAATCGTTGGCTGACCTTTGACCTCCAGGACCACATGGTTCTCCTTGATGCCCAGGGCGTTGGTGGCGATGCAGGTGTACATGCCGCTGTTAAACGGCTGGGCCACGTTCACCTCCAGCGTGCCGTTGTCGTGGATCAGGTACGGATCCCCGTTCTGGATGGCCGTGGTGCTGTCCTTGAACCTGGGGGAGGAGGGAGGGGGGGGGGGGGAGGAAGGGGGGAAGGGGGGAAGGGGGGAAGGGGTTCAGGTTGTGAGTCTTCGGGACGGTTCAGTGCAGTCGGTTTGCCACAAATTTCTTTCAGGTTCGGTGAAGCTCAATTGGATCACATTGTGTCAATCAAGTGGATGCTTGAGATTCAAGAATTGTATTTTGCCATTTGCAAGTACACTGGAATGCTTCCTCCCCATTCCCTCCCGCAGTACCAAATTCTAGAACACACAAATACAACAAAAAATGAACATAAAAGAACAATAAAGTGATTGACGGTTGACATGATATGATATGCACATGTGTGTTATAGTGTGCAAAAAAGCTTTTTAAAAGCGTTTAAAAGTGCCAGTAGTAGCAGCGGCATCATGAATACAGTGCAGTAACAGTGCGACTGATGGGCTGACTGGGGTCAGATTTGGTACACATTCTGTAGCTTCTGTAGTGTTCTTTATGAGATGAGATTGTTGAAGAAGACATACAGTAAGTCAGTAAGTTAGTTAGTGAGTTAGTCAATTCATTCTTGATTCGAGCATATCTTCTCCCACAATGCATAATATTTAACACCCTTGTCCCTATTGAGACATTTTATATTGTTCACTATTGTATTCTTGGTAGCGAGGTGAACCAAACAGATATACACACACAAATACACACACCTCTACCCCCCCCCCCCCCACACACACACACACACCTACAGTAATATTAATAACAATTGTAATGCAAATACCATGTAATAGTTGGCATTGGGGATCCGAACGAGGCACAGTCCAACAGGGCGCGATGGTTTGTGATGACCTGGTACACATTGTTGGGCGGAGTTAGGACCCGAGGCGGCTCCGCTGTAAGAAAGAGCCAAGATGTATTTATTTGACACAACAAATATGAAGTAAACAGAAAAAAAAAATCACATTCAATGTGTGCATGTGTGCATGTGTGTGCCAGCCACTGTCCACTGCATTATGGAATAGAAAAGTTTGGTTGTTCTGTTGTATTTTTAGTAATACAAAGTAGTAAGTAACACAAAGTGTTGTAATGGTCTAAGCCCCACCATCTGGTCGTGGTAGAGCAGAGGTTTTCTGTGTCTCTCCTGTGCCCACCGAGAAAGAACATAACAAACCTTGAGCAGGCCAGAGATAAGTGTATTTAGGCTCTCTCAGGGGTGAGGTATTTACTACTACCCACAACCCAGACTGTCTCACGACCCTGGCCATTCCCGACTGATAGGGACGGAGATGAGCTAGGGCCTGCATCAGTGAGCTGTTGTTATCGATTGTGTACGT
>CM051022.1:10366468-10368968 GCA_027704905.1 Muraenolepis orangiensis | reverse complement strand
TCTCTCTCTCTCCTCTCTCTCTCTCTCTCTCTCTCTCTCTCTCTCTCTCTCTCTCTCTCTCTCTCTCTCTCTCTCTCTCTCTCTCTCTCTCTCTCTCTCTCTCTCTCTCACCTTGGGTGAGGCTTCCCCTTGGCCTCGCAGAGGATGACGATGTTTTCCCGGGGGTCAAAGATGTAATCTTTGGGGGACTGCAGCGTGATGGTGGGGGGCTGGGGCACTGGGGGGACATGGATACAACCATGAGCTCCAACCAGTGATCAATTATACATGTAAATACACACACAATGTACAGGCTCAACACACACACACACACACACACACACACATTCTCTCTCTCTCACACAAACTTTCTCTCTCTCACACACACACACTCTCTCTCACACACACACACACACACAGGCACACATACTCTTGCACAAACACACACACACACGCACAAACACACTCTCACACACACGGACACCCTCAGACACACCCACACACACCCACACTCTCACACAAACACATACAGGCACACAGACTCTTGCACACACATACACAAACACGCACACTCTTGCACAAACACACTCTCACACACACACACACACTCTTGCACAAACACACTCTCTCACACACACACATACACACACACACACACAAACACACACATATATACACACACACACAAGATCATTCATACACAATGACACACATAACAGAAACAAGTCAAACACCAACAAGCAGACGACACGGATTCTCGACCATTATCTCAAAACTTGGATAGCCTTAGCAACACTGTTAGCAAGCAGGTTATCCATCGGCATGGATACTCACAACAACAACAATAACAAAAACAGCAACAGCAACCACAACAACATGCAAGTTTAGAATCACTGCAAAACCAAAACCAAAAAAACTCACAAAACAAACCAAAAAAGGAGACTTCTGAACAATGTGAACACAGCGGACACACACACAACACAACACACACACACAACACTGGCGGCCACCATGGATGTTGTTTGTGTGCTCAACTTACATCCTTCCAGTACTTTAGCTTTACGTTTTTTAGTCCCCCACGGCACACCGTACCACATCGACCAGAGTGTTGGGAAGAGGGATGAGGGGTTAGATTGGAACAAGCTTGTTTGCAATCAAGAGGATTGAAATCTTCTTTATTGGATGGTCACATACATGTACTGTAAACACACAGTGAAATGTGTTTCTCTGCATTTAACCCATCCTAGTATTAAGAGCATTGGGCAGCTATTGGGTATATATATCTATATATATAGATATATACAGCGCCCGGGAGCAGTGTAGGGGGTCTGGTGTGCCTTGCTCAAGGGCACAGGAGGCGAACTAGCACCTTTTTTTTCCAAAAGTACAGTACCAGTTCTCACTCCCTACTTGGTCCTTTTCGGGGCCTAGAACCGGCGACCCCTCCGGTTCCCAAGCTAAGTCCCAACACACTGAGCTACTGCCCCCCCCCCCCCCCCTTAGTAGTTAAGGCAGTGGGTTAAACACTGGTGTCTCTCAGGTATATACTGTACAGACGTTTGGACATTAGCGTTGTCTATCTTAAGTTCAAAACCCTTGAATGGGGCGTAAATTGCATGAGGAAAGAGTAATGGAGGCACTTGGAAGACGCTAGCATTTGACCAAAGATAGATAGATAGATACACCTTATGTTGGGAGCCCAATCCGGGGAAAAAAACAATTACATGCTTAAAAAAAATGCATCGTACACACACTCACACCCAAAAGAAAAAAAAACCTGTGACGTTTTATTATGAAAGAAAAAACCTCATACTTTACCCATGCAAAACATCGTTTTTGAATTAAATCATCCAGAGAGGAACACAGATGGTTACCCCTGGTTACAGCCAGAGAGCTATTTTTGCATTTCAATAATTCAACAAAACCACGTAGGTTGGTTCAGTCTATTACGTCGTTAGAGACGGCCTTGTGCCGTTTCGTTTTAAGTGTATTCAAACTCTGTGACGTACGGAAGTCTGAAACAAACTACTACTTATTAACATTATTTAATAGAGCCTGATTTAATCTAAAACATTTAACCTTTAAAGTCTTCAGCACACGGTGGTTTGTATGTGATGGTGGAATGAGAATGATCTTTTTGTATAACAAAGAGATATACAAAAAGTATAAATAAAAAGTAAAAAAGAAGGATCTCATGATCTCATGTCTGATCAATTTAATAATAATCATATTATTTATTATTATTATTATTATTATTAATATCTAAATATTATTATATTTTATAATATAAATGTTTATTTTAATATTAATAGTGTCACTTCAAACATAATAGGAGACACAGGCATGTTTTGTTCCGTCTCATGTCTCAAAAAAAAATACATACTATATAATCAAATATATAATAATATATAATCAAAAAATGACAGTGAAATACACGACACGTGACACGCTATGACGCGCTACGTCATCCGAACACACGTCATCCAGTCTTCACTTACGGTCGAGCGGCACCTCCAGCGCA
>CM051022.1:10353968-10361468 GCA_027704905.1 Muraenolepis orangiensis | reverse complement strand
CACAGCCGCCGCCGCGTTGAGGAGCTGGAGTTAAGAGCCTTAACTCCACTGGTATCCATGACCACCGGTCCCAAAACAGTGAATTCCATCGCTATAGAGACGTGAATCTCATTATTAGAAGACCAGACAAGGCTGACAAAACCGCTGCCCCTTGTGTAAACTCAGAGAGCGAGAAAGTAAACCTGAGCACGACATTCATCTCTCTCTCTCTCTCTCCTCTCTCTCTCTCTCTCTCTCTCTGCCTGTGCTCTCTATCCTTTGTCCTCGTCCTATGTCCGTCTGTCTGTGTGTGTCTCTCTCTATATGGGTCTGTGCTCTCTGTCTCTCCTTCTCTTTCGCTGTTTGTCTGTCTCTCCCTGGATATATATGTCGGTTTCTCAGTCTGTCTCTCAATGTCTCTCTATCGATCGATCTATCTCTGTCTGTCTGTGCATCTCTCTCTATGTCTCTGTCTCAGTCTCTCTCTGTGTCCCTCAGTTCGTCTGTCTGTCTGTCTGTCTCTCTCACACACCTTCACTTTCTCTCTCTTTCTCTTTCTCGCAATCACTCTTTCACTCTGTCTCCATCTTCTTTCACTGGCCCATTATTATCTTTCCTTCTCGCTCTCCTTCTCTGTAAGAGTTTGCTCTTCGTTGGTTGTAAAGTCAATGAATGGATTCATTCATGTAATGTCGAAACATGAATTAATCTGCGTACAAAGTTGATGATTTGTTTAAGCAGGTCCCGTCCCATACTCTTTGCCGGTCCTTTAGACACTTTCAATGAAACATTCAGACCTTCCGCAGCAGCACTATGAACCAAAGTGTGTGTGTGTACAGCGCACAATAGATGGATCGAGTTTTCTTTCACCTGGATGGCACAACCGCAGTTGAATCAGGGATAGAAACACAAGACACTGGACACTGGGACATGTGGGAAAAGTAGGTGAAAAGTTACAGTTAAGTCAGTTAAGCAAAGTGAGAATGTAAAAGCCAAAATGATCCTATTGCTGAGGCCGGAATGGATGTCTTCCCCAGAATACCCTGAGTGACGTTCATCCATATGCAGTTCATAGAAGCATAAGATGATGCTGAGGACAATTAAAGCCTATTATCCATAATTGAGTAACAACGACAACAATTGACATAAAGCCAGCTCTTAGGATTTGGGTTTTTGGTTTTTGCTGTACAATATCTTTCACGTCTGTCCTCTCTTGTCCTCCCCACACTAACACAACACACACTACTCTCGACTCCATCTAAAGCATACAACATAGCATCGTGCGTTGGTGTGTGTGTGTGTGTGGAGGTGTGGAGTGGTGGATATTGTCCAATGTGCTTCACATTGGCCAGAGAGGCTCTTGTTGAAATGAGGGAACCAAACCCCAGCTGGTACTGGTGCTGCACAAACGTGACCTTTATTTTGAAGGAGCTTATAGTATTTCCCCCAGGCTCGCTGACTCCCATAGAAAAGCCTTCCGGGGAATAGGTTAGTTAGCTATTGTCCCGCTACCAACACACCGGATCAGACTCAGTCTATTCCATACAATGAATAGAGACATATCCAGCTCCAAAAAACACACACACTCCATGCATGCATGCCTGCACACTCTCTCTCTCTCTCTCTCTCTCTCTCTCTCTCCTCTCTCTCTCTCTCTCTCTCTCTCTCTCTCTCTCTCTCTCTCTCTCTCTCTCTCTCTCTCTCTCTCTCTCTCTCTCTCTCTCTCTCTCTCTCTCTCTCTCTCTCTCTCTCTCTCTCTCTCTCTCTCTCTCTCTCTCTCTCTCTCTCTCTCTCACATGCAGCACATACACACACACACACACACCCTGTCCTGTTGTTGTAGCACAGTCCACAGGACATCCCCCCCACCCACCCAAATCCATCCCATGCCTGCCCCCTCGTCTCTCGCTCTCTCTGGGGCTTTGCAATGTGCTGACAGTCTGTCTGCTATGGGTGTGTGTGTGTTTGTGTCTTTGTGTGTGTGTGTGTGTGTGTGTGTGTGTGTGTGTGTCTTTGTGTGTGGGTGTGTGTGTGTGTGTGTGTGTCTTTTTGTGTGGGTGTGGGTGTGTGTTTGTGTGTGTCTGTGTGTGGGAGTGGGTGTGTGTTTGTGGGTGTGTGTGTGTGTGTGTGTGTGTGGGTGGGTGTGGGTGGGTGTGGGTGGGTGGGTGTGTGGGTGTGTGTGTGTGTGTGTGTGTTTGTGTGTGTGTGTGTGTGTGTGTGTGTGGGTGGGTGTGTGTGTGGGTGGATGTTTTAGTAGTAGTGCGTATGTGAGGGATGGGCAAACTAATTGTGATCCCATGGCGTCTTTATGTGGCGAGGCCGTTTTTTCCCGCTCATTTTCGATAGACAGAACATAACGTCTGACGTTATGGAGGCACAGTTCATAGTAATAAACCTGTGTCTCCGATACAGGACTCATCTCTCGTGTGACATCAATACGGTTCATCTTACGGTGCATATTTCTTCTTTTTTTTTATTTTCTCCAGGAACAGAAAACTGGTTTTCTTTACAAATTGTAGAACCCGGGCCCTGGCCCATTGATGTATTGTAACTCAGCCTGCCAAAACACAGCTCAATATATTTCTCTCTCTATAATTATTATTATTTAGGATTTTTTTTTTTTAGAGTCCTATCCCCCTCCTTTAGTGAATAGAATAGAAGTGAAGTGAAGTGACACCTGGAGAGGAAACTAAACGGCCTGCGCTTCCCTGTGTGACGCGTGGGGCTTGTTCTGTCTGTTTTTGGGACAGCTTCCCAGCTTCCCACCTCCTCCTCCTCCTCCTCCTCCTCCTCTTCTTTAAGCGAGTCGCCCGGCCTTGCCTTGAGGCACCGCAGGGGGGGAGGGGGGAGGGGGGACAACAACGACAATAGAGCAATACTCAACACAGTGGGAGTCGGGTGAGGGTGGAAGGAAGGGAGAGGTGTGTAGTAAAGGAGATAGAGAGAGAGAGAGAGAGAGAGAGAGAGAGAGAGAGAGAGAGAGAGAGAGAGAGAGAGAGAGAGAGAGAGAGAGAGAGAGAGAGAGAGAGAGAGAGAGAGAGAGAGAGAGAGAGAGAGAGAGAGAGGAGAGAGAGAGAGAGAGAGAGAGAGAGAGAGAGAGAGAGAGAGAGAGAGAGAGAGAGAGAGAGAGAGAGAGAGAGAGATCGTTATGCCCAAAAACGCCCACCACTGAAGAAAGGATCAAGTGATGTGTGTTTCGCTGCGGGGGCGACCATGAAATGAATGAATGAATGAATGTAGGGAGGGACTGTCTTTGTTGTTCCCGCCGTTGATTGAAAGAGGTGTGATCCAGTGTGGTTATGATCTATTTTCCCTCGTGTCGTGTGTATATAAATATATATATATATATATTTTTTTAAATGCTTCTGCGCCCGTAACACATCAAAACGTGTAAAAATAAAATAATCGAATCTTAATTGTCCATGAATCCAAAATAAATAAATAAATGCTTTCCGAGTTCGCGGACCAAGAGTCTAACGTAAAAATAATGAAATAAAGAAAATCGCCAGCAGTATGTGAAATATTTCCCAGCAGCCTCAGACCGGCGTGGGACTGTTCAACAGCAGCCAGCAAAGAGTCAACATCACCCGGGCGCGAACGAGACAGACTGGGGGGCTGAAGAATCCTTATGGAAAGATCGGTGCGAAAGCCCGCTGTACTGACAATAGTTATAATAAAAACCGAGTTTGAAAAATGATAGTAGTGGCAAGGTTGTTCCAATCCCAGCCGAAAGGTACCGGGGTTCGATCCCCGACGTCTGTAGTTAACTGTAGGCATCATCCTTGAGCAAAGACGCCCCCCCCCCCTCCCTAACCCCTACCTGCTCCTTGATGACCTGTATCTGAATCCACTGTAAGTTGCTTTGGATAAAAAAAAACGTCTGCTAAATAGTACTATAGGCTAAGTAGTGAAAGACAAAAAAAAATCAATAACCATTTTCATTCTAATCCAATGTTTTGCACTCTGTTCAGATGGAAGATCCAAGCAGAGGATGGTGAGAGTGTTTCGTCTCATTGGTATTCTAGTGTGTCTCTGCCTGGTAGAAGGTATTGATGACACACACACGGGCACACACACACACACACACACACACGCGCACACACACACACAAACGCCCTTGGTATGTGTCAGTGCACTGAACTGAGATGTGTTGTGCGTGTGTGTGTGTGTGTGTGTGTGTGTACCGGCAGGCAAACATGCATGTGTGTTAAGATTGCTTCCTTTGAAGACACACGCACGCACACGCACACACACACACACACACACACACACACACACACACACACACACACACTATTGCATGTCGCATTCACTTCTCACTGTAAGGTATTTCTCGTCGTCTCTTTGGGAGGAAGTATCGACCGATAGCATACAGGAAATTCAATGCAGCAGAAATTGAAATAATCAATAAGCCGAGAAAGATATACAAAAACAGAGCCAGGGATGACTCAAAACATGAGGAGGGAGGAGGAGGAGGAGGAGGAGGAGGAGGAGAGAGGAGGAGGAGGAGGAGGAGGAGGAGGAGAGCAAGGGAGAGGGGAAAGGTGGAGGTGTAGAGACGAAGAGAGGAGGAGGTGATGAGATGAAGGAGTGATAGTTGGTAGATGGAGAAATAGAAATAGAAGAAGCAGCTCTCTCTCTCTCTCTCTCTCTCTCTCTCTCTCCTCTCTCTCTCTCTCTCTCTCTCTCTCTCTCTCTCTCTCTCTCTCTCTCTCTCTCTCTCCTCTCTCTCTCTCTCTCTCCTCTCTCTCTTTCTCCCTCTCTCTCTCTGCTGACCTCTCTCTCTCTCTCTCTGCTGACCTCTCTCTCTCTCTCTCTGCTGACCTCTCTTTCTCAATCCATCTGTTAATGAGGATTTCTCTTGGTAGGGAGGTGGAGAGAAATGAAAGGGCAAGGTCAGGAGAGGATAGGAAAGGGAAGGAAAGGAGAGAAGAGGAGATAAGAGGGGGATAGGAGGAGAAGAGAGGAGAAGCGGATCAGGCATTCAACCTGCCTGGCAATTAGCATTATGCATTTAGCAATACATATCACTAAATTAACAGCTAGGGTAATGACATCATGTTCACAGAGACTACGCTAAATAATGGAGTCTCTTCAAACTGGTGAAGGGTCACATTGTAGCACTGTGCTATCGTTGTAGCGCTGTACTACATTTGGTTACCTATTTTAATTAGGACTATTTTATACTTTTTTCAACATGCTGAAAAACGTGACTCCGGGTCCACACCTGCATATTGTCACGGCGATGTCACAGTCTTTACAAACTAATTCCATGGGAAATTTGAATTAGTTATATGACCACACAAAAGATAAGACACAATCACATCTAATGTGGTCCCTGAGGCGGACCTTTTATTATGTTACTTATCTTATTGTCTATCAGTCGTGTCAGAAGCCAACGCGGACTACGTTCAATCACACATACAACTTGGGTTTGTCTGCCCAACTCTTTTCTCAGCTTTGAGACCGGATGAGTGTAAACTGTCCCAGAACTGACCTAAACTAAAGTCAAGCTTTGACTTTCCCCAGACTCCTTCCAGGGGAGGAGATTAACAGCCCCGATGGTCCGCGATGGGGACGGACGTACGGACGGACGGACGACGGACGGACGGACGGAGAGGACGTTTCTCGTCTGTCGGTCCACCTCAACAGCAAAAGAGCCGGTGTGTTACAAGGAATGCCTCAAGACACTCCAAGACCAGAGGAGGGGAGACGTGGCATCGGTCTGTGGCAGCCAGCTCGTCAATCTCTCTCTACGGTTTGATAAACATTTACGTATACGCAGACCCGGGGACCAGAGGACGCATACATCAATACATGGCAACTTCAACCATAATATTTGTTTTTACGGGAAAGCAAAACGCACATTCATGCACACACGCACTCAACCACGTGTGCACACACACACACACACACAGGCACGTACATACACACACACACACATGCACAGGCGCTTATACACACACACACACACACACACACACACACACACACACACACACACACACACACACACACACACACACAGACACACACACACACACGCACACACACGCACACACACGCACACACACGCACACATAGCCACAATGTCAGGGGATGCATATTTACATTATTGCAGCTTTGCATAGTTTCACCGGTGAGGGACCCGGGCAGCCGAGCGACAACCTCACCCTCGCCCACACAGGGTCACAAGCAAAGTCCTACCTGGGAGAGTCTCCTCTAGTTAGTCCTTGAGCTCGTCGTCCTCTGAGACGTATCCTCTGAGAGAGAGATCCACACCTGCAGAGAGACAGATTCAAGATTCAAGAATTTGATTTGCCATTTGCAACAAGTACAGTGGCATGCTTACTCGTCCCCATTCCCGCCAGCAGTATGAATTTCTAAAACACACAATGTTATAAAAAATACTATACTAGTGACTAAAGGATGATATGTACATCGTGATGTCCCTAGTAAAGCCCCACATCCGAGCCCCTTACCCAGTATCCCTATACTGGGTAAGAGGTGTCAAGTCGCCGACCTGGTGGTGGTAGCTCCATGGGGATTGTGCATTACTTTTGGTTATCGTGTTTATTGTTAAACTGCTTAGATCTGGTGCTTAGATCATACGTCCAATTTAAATCTAAATCTAAATCTGGATCCTGAATCCTCTGTATTGGTCACACACAGTGCAATGTGTTTCTCTGCATTTTAACCCATCCTAGTGTTAGGAGTTAGGAGCAGTGGGGCAGCTATTGTATACATACAGCTGCCCCAGGGAGGGGGGGAGGGGGTCTGGGGGTCTGGTGCCTTGCTCAAGGTGTTTTGGGGAACTGGACCTGGCAACCTTCCGGTTCCCAAGCCCCGAATCCCAACAGGCTTTACATTTACATTCATCCATCCATCCAAATCGCATACTCAGACACACACACACACACGATGATCAGAAACCCCAAATGGGTTCAAAGCACTAAGCAACCACAGCAGTGTTGACCGAGAGAGAGAGAGAGCGAGAGCGAGAGCGAGAGCGCGAGAGAGAGAGAGAGAGAGAGAGAGAGGGGGGGGGATCATAATGGACAGACATGTGCTTCGTGCAGAAACAGGCCCGTTCCTCATTGCAGCATCTCCCCAGAGACGGGGGGGCCACCAAGGAACACAAGGTCCTGCAATCAATAGCCCAAATGACTACAAGCGTGTTATTACCCAGACCTCCAGCATGGTGGTCACACATGAACACACACCCACGCACCTGCACTTGTGTGCACACACACACACACACACGCACACACATGCACACACACACACACACATGCACACGCACACATACACACACACACACGCACACTGACGCAATCGCCCAAGTCGCACATGCATGGCCACGTACATAGGCTACTGTATGCATGCATGTTTGACGAAAGCACACACACATACACATAATAACATACATGCACACACTTGCACACTCACACACACACACACGCACGCACGCACGCACACACACACACGCACACACACACACACACCCCTGATGACAGGCAG
>CM051022.1:10346468-10348968 GCA_027704905.1 Muraenolepis orangiensis | reverse complement strand
CCAATGCCCACTCACTCAACGCCGCTCTATAGCACCAGAGATAGAGGTAGAGGGCCACAGTTACACCGCCAGCCAATCACAGGCTGACATGACATTGTCATGTGACGTGTGGTGGGAGTGTCGACACCTGGATGTATGATGGACAGATGGAAGTTGCATACGGTATATACTGTTGTATACAGTCCACCAGGGGGTAGGCTGGCGGACTACTGGACACTTACCACCACTGTGTGATGTCACCGTGTGACTGAATGACTGAATTTCACAAGTCACATGACACATTTAGAAAACCTCACACCTGGGGGTGGTGTGATAGGGGTCCTTCAAGAAAAGAAGAAAATGAAAATAAAAATAAAGAATGAAGGGGATGAGGTGATGTCAAGGGAAGTACAAGGTAAGAGCGATAGCAAGAGTAGATTAGAAATAAATGAACAGAGAGAGAGAGAGAGAGAGAGAGAGAGAGAGAGAGAGAGAGAGAGGAGAGAGAGAGAGTCATCCAGCAACATCATAAGGTGGGTGATCTGAAGAAGATTGCCTCGTGGGTTGCAACGATGAAACACCTTGACCTTTAGTCCATGGCTCTATTAAGTCACACACTCACACACGCACACACACACACTCACGCACATACATGCACACACACACACACACACACACACACACACACACACACACATGCGTACACACAGGGATCTGCCACTGGGTTTGATTTCTATGTTAATGCAGGCCTGTGTGGAGAAATGTCACTAAAGGCTAAGCTTGGGGGGGAAGCAAGCTGTGAGAGCTCCATTAAAATGCCTACACACGTGCACACACACACACACACACACACACACACACACACACACACACACACACACACACACACAGCTATCTGTCCCACAGATGAAGCCCATGCAGAGGTGCATGGGAATTCAACCTAATGAAAAACAGCTGTATTACCAGCACAAGGCAATGCCATGTTTTTTAAGGTACATACCATAAGATTACGGTCATAGCACACCATATCATTGTATATACACATGTATGATATTGTAGCATATTGTACCATCCATATATAAGACCATAACATTCATCTCATATCATGTCATGTCCACAAACCTATCGTTAAAAGTAATGAATGAAAATCAATGCACGTAATGTATTGTCATTATACTTTCAGCACAATGGAGACCAACTCGTGGGGGTGGCAGAGCAGCTCAGTCAGTAGGTTACTTGGGGGGCTTGGGAACCGGAAGGTCGCCGGTTCAAGTCCCCGAAACACCTGATCACTGCCGAGGTGCCCTTGAGCAACAAGGCACCACACCCCCTACCTATTCTGCTCCCCCCCCCCCCCCCCCGGGCGGGCCCTGTATATACAATAGCCGCCCCACTGCTCCTAATGCTAGGATGGGGTTAAATGCGAGAGAAACAAATTTCACTGTGTGTGTACAAAAAAGAGGATTCAATCCACCAGATTTAGTGATGCTTTTAACAGCAGATCCGGGCAGACTGATCACTTATCACTCGCTGCCAGACGATTGGCCTAGGGATTGCCAGGAGATCCAATCAGAGCCGGGCTTTAGGGCATTAAGCGTGTCATGGACCAATCAATAAAAGGATAGGACTACTTAGTGATGTTTTACCACTTGGACGGAGGACAAATTAAGGGGGAAAGACGGTGCTTATATAGATACCCTCCTCCTCTAACAGAGAGAGAGAGAGAGAGAGAGAGAGAGAGAGAGAGAGAGAGATAAAGCCAATGGATTGGTGGGTGAAGACTATCGAAGCTTTCCCATCTCGGGAAGATGTGAAATCTCCCTCAATCACTTCTTTATCGAAAGCCCCTATATAAATCCCTATATATATATATATATATATATAATATCGATGCCTCTCCGAAAACTATGCCTATTAATTCACTAATGTGGCTTATGGATTGTAATAGGAACACTTAATGCACGTTCAATACAGTGCAGCGCGGCTGAAGCGGTGGAGAGTAGCATCAACACTGACAGAGGTTACACGGGTTCAATTCCCAGTGGAACCTCCCACACTCACCGTATCGCAAGATACTTTGGATAAAAGCATTCACCACCGAATGGGGTCAATTGTTATATAATTAGATTATAAGTGTAATAGATGTTTCAAATATGACCCTGATTTCATTTGGGCTCCATTCAATGGTTCTATTCGTTGGCTACAAGGCTGTAGGAAAGGCTGCTGGATTGGATGCCGGTTCTCAAGGGCCGTTGCCATGGGGACTGTCAGGCGGAAGAAGTGATGGAGCCGGGAAGATGGAGTGTGTGCGAGTGTCTATGAGGCAAGCCATTGGCCTTCGCACGGTCGTAACGTGTTTTGCTTTTTTTCCCGGTTCACAAGGGGACAAAGCAACAATCCCAGAGGTTGTTGGAGTAGGGGTGAAAGCAGGTGTAGCTGCGTTAAAGGGTCTGTAGGCATGTCGGTGCATGTCCGAGAAGATCCGATACAACATGACATTGCCTGTCGCCTGCTGTTCCAT